>CM075854.1:111154758-111397258 GCA_037975125.1 Latrodectus hesperus | reverse complement strand
ATTTTCTTGATCGGACAGAACCAAAGAAAGCAGATCATGCGTATGAATGGAGTGCATTTTATTTTAAACTTTGACTTGTTTCTCCTTAAACATATTCTTAAGACAAATTTATAACTCAGGAAGAATACTTTATAATGATTCTATGAGTTTTTTCTCCTTAAACATAATTGTTCAGTAAATTTGTAAATTCTAAGCACAGAGCGGATACTTTTTAAAGGTGCTGCAACTTATTTTCATTTTGATATTGTGAGCCACAAACTGCTAATTTGAAGTTCAGATCATTGAACAATCAGCAGCAGTTCAACACATTATGAGTGGAGAAAATTATCTCATCAAAAAGGAAAACGAACTAGTGACTGAATTAAAAGAAAAAAATCTTTCACTGTTGCTAATTTTTTTTATTATTGCTATACTATATTAAACAGCATTATCAGATTTGACATTGGTGTCTAACATTAATGATGCAAATATTTAACTCTCTAAATGAAAACACTTAATTTTTGGACTAATTTCAACCTATTGAATTTCTGTAAACAAATTCAAAAATTAATGCAAATATTCTTATATTTTAACTAACCATCTTTCACAAGAATATCTTTAGACAATTAATTATTCCTTCTAGAATAGGAAAAATGTTAATAACAAGTTTTCGAGAGTTGGTGAGAATCATTATAAATTGCTGAGCCCAATTTCATAACTTTTAAATTTGAAAATTTGAATCACTGCTTCCGAAAAATTTAAACTCGTATATATATATATATATATATATATATATATATATATATATATATATATATATATATATATATATATATATATATGTATATACGAGAGTTTTTTTATTATTATACTTACTACATGTATATTGTATATTATAAATGATTTGTGAGTGGTTTGAAGAATAGTAATTAATTACATTGTGTGTGATTAATAGTTTATGTTTATTACATACAAAGTAAAATTTTATGGAGCTAAATTTGATTTTAAAGAATTATTCCTGCAATGTAAAAAAAAAAGGAAAAAAAAAAGAAAACAGTTTTATTCGTGAATTTCTCGTCTCATTCTTTTTGAAAGAAAAAAATGTTTTTTTAATGCATCTATGAAAATGGCACGTACTTTCAACAAAGGAAAATGATACAGCAAAACTGAGTTTTGAGAACTAAATTTTTCAAGCAAATGTTTCCACGCTGCCCTCCAAAACTATTCTAAAATAAGCTTTATCCATGTAAAAAATTCTTTCACAAAATTCTTTCCTCGAAAATTCATTCTAATATATTTCCTCCTATGTGCTTACAAGAAACTACTCAATATTTGACGCAGAATTATTCTGACTTATATTTTTTGTGCCAAAATTTAAAATATTGCAGATAAACTGATTTCTGATTATTTTTATAGTGACATTCTGAAATTGATCCTGTTGTGCACATATGATGTGAAATCATGAATCAGAGTAAAGGAATGCACATTAATGATGATTATACGCCATATCATTGTTAATCATGAATTTATGAAATAGTAAAATGAATATTTATGATGATTATAAAAATTATCATAATTAATGATAAATTTATGAATCAGGTTTACATGATCATAAATTAGTTTGGTAAGTGAATTTTTTAATATCTCAGAAGAAAATTGGGAGCTTATTCATTAGAAAAATTTTATTCACAATGAATTATGAGACTTGTTTAACTTGGGGTACATGACGAATAAATATAGAAGTATCTAAATTTATAAATATTATTAAAATTTATTGGGTTTTTTAAATAATTTCCAAGCGCCTTATTTATTAATTTTTTCAATATGTATGACTTTTAAAAGAAATATTTTTTCAGCTTTAGAAATGTTTCTTTCCGCAGTATTCTTCAATATTTTATAAGACTATAGTAACGCATTTTTAAGCCTTTAAAGAACACAGTTATTCCCTTAATAGCTCTCAATCTTGCCAGACTGTCAACATAATTTCCATCCATCAGTAAAATAACAGAGTTTAGTCAATGTCATCATAATATGACATTGGATGATGAGGACGAAAACTGATACTTCATGATGTTCTTACTATGTTCAAAGATTTTTTCAGTCAAATAAAATATCAGAATCTTTATAATTCGAAATATTAATTTCTTAAGAGATTTATTAATTGTTAAGTTTTAACTGAAGTGCCACATTTCCTACTATAACAATATGCAAATAAGTTGATAACAGCAGCGAATTGTGTAAGAAGTATATAAATGTGTAGTTCAATGGTAAGGCATTCAAATGCATTTGAATAATTCGTGTAAAATATCTTATAACGGGAATTAACACATAATGAATGCGTAAGATATTGAAAACATTAAAATAGACACATATGCTACATTTCTGAATTAGAAAGGAAATTATTATTGATAGATTCACAAATGTTAGCATAAAATATGTAAATATATATATTTTAGAGCATACTTTCTATAATAAATCCTGTAATGGTTAATTATGTCGATGTATGTAAGTATTTATGTATGTATATATATATATATATATATATATATATATATATATATATATATAATCAGTGTTAACAAATAACATTGCGCTAAATAACAGCAATAATTTTTGTAAGACATGCGATACATATCCTGGATACAGGAGCAAAGCTTGTCATTCATGAGATATAGTAATTGAAGTCCTGGTTATTAGTAACATTCCAGCAGTTGCTGCTACTTTGCTGAGTTTTTAGCACATTAGTTGGGCTCGTCATAGCCAAATGACAGGACAGCGCTCTTCAGAGCGGAGATCCGGGGGTTCCATCTCAGCCACTGATTAACTATGAGAAACGGACTTTGTACTTCTGCATTCTCCCCCATAGGGAGGATGCTAGCAAGTTTTCGAACTTTTCTACTTTGAGACACTTGAATATGTCTACCTTTTTTAGAAAAGTTCACCCGGAAATCAATTTACATGGTAGATATAAAAATGCTTAAAAACAGTCTTAGACCGTTAGGCTGTCCTACGTGGTTTTCAAGAATATCCTTTGAGGAAGCCCCCAGGACCAGTGGATGGAGCACATTCTTCTGAGTGAAAGTACCCAGTTTCTCCCCTTATGTTGTTAAGCCAATGAGAGGTGCTCTCTTATACACATCTGATTTCTGCATACACGAATGTCGGGGTGGATGATTGAGATTTTTTCAAAGTTTTCACTCTTTTGACAAATACGTACCGCACATTATCTATCTTCAGATCCTGAAATTCTGGAAGAACTCCAGTTAAAAATGTCTAAATACTTTATAACAGCTTTCAGCTTATAGGCGGTCTGCTACACAGTATGAAAAATAAGATAAATCATGAATAAAAAAAAAGTTAAAAACGAACTTATTTTAAAATGTAAATTTTTTGTGCTTTATGTATAGTCTAATGATAATATAATTTTTTTCTGAGATGATTTAGTTAGGTATAAACTTTATATGATTTAGAGATGAAATTGTTTTGAAAAACAATTTTGAATGGTATTTTTTGCTTGATAATGCTATAATCTAGTATTATTTACACCCTTTAACTCATAATCAAGTGCTATTTTAGTTTGAACTGATTTATTAATGACCATAAAATCATTCTTTTCTTAGAGTCATGAAGTCTCTCTTTCTCAAAAGCTGTTCGTATTATTTATTTTATTTATTAATTCATTAGTTAATTTTATAACGTTTTTTTAAGTTCTTTCTAATAAAAAACATTCCCATATAATAGCTAAGTTTATGAGCAGAGTCATTCTATTAAATGTGTTGTTTTCGCTTAACGGAAATGTTGTTGTTGCATTAAATATTGTTATTGTTTGAATGTTCTTTCTGACAACTGTTTAGTCTCTCAATATCTCCTCCATAAGGAAATTCGCGTGACATACTCAGGCTTTATTACGCTCGTGAAATTTGTTCGTCTTAGCTACAAATAGTGGAAAAACTGTTTTGTTTTCATTTCATTAGCGCTGTTTGTACCCAAAACTCCCATATTATTTTATTTATTTCTCTGGTCCCTGTTATTAAGGTATTTAAGGTGTTTCTGCACGAACCGAGAGCAAAAATAGCAACTTGTTTTTTGGTTGTATGGTAATTGATTTTGATTGTTTTTCCTTCCAAAACAGAAAATTTTAATCAAGCTTTATAAAATATTTTGAAAATTAAGTCGCAAAACAGCCTTAAATTTCCTTTAGACCTAAGAAATGCCTATTAAAGCTAAATCTAATTTTAAATAAAAAAATAGCAAGTGTTTTAATGAAAATTACACTTCCAAATAAAAAATATTTAAAATGAATATATTAGAAATGAATCTATCTTACATTAAAAAACGAAAACGAAATTTCTTTTAATATATGCATAGAACACTTTTAAAAATTTTGACGAATAATTTATAAATTTCAAGATTTTTCCAAATGTTTTTCTAAGCATTGTGGGCACATTTTTTCACCAAAACCAGGTATTTCATCCATTTTAAAGAGCTTTACTTGGCTACTTTTAAAAACTATTTCATAAATAGTAAATTTTGGAAAAAATCTTAAAGAAGACAATTGCTATTCAATAATTCAAAAGCTTACTGTCACACATCCTGTCAGTGAATTGTCAATATATAAGGAAAGAAAATAGTAATAGAAGACCGTATCTAACCTATAATACAGTTATTTTCAAAATGCATTTATAGATGACAGTTTTACAAGAAGATTGATTATATATGATTAAACTGCATCATTTTGACAAAGCACCGTACGATTTTAAAAAATTATTCTGAAAGTAGGTATGTTAAAGAGTCAATCAGCTAGTCGAATCTGGGCTCCAATTTTATAGGTAATTTACCTACATCCCTAATAAAAGTTTGTTTATTGTAGATGAGAATTAATTGAAAACCTTCCGAAATTCACTCTACATAATATATCCTACAACAGAATTCACTGTATAACTGATTTGTTTGTAGCTGAACGGTCATCTTTTGAATATGAAATCTTATTCACTGAGGATCTGCATGTAAAGTGAATTCCGTACAATAACATCCACCTTCGATCGAAGAAATCGAACCTACAACTGTTGAACTGAAAGCTTAGTTTAATTTATTAAGCTGCCACCTTGACTCAATGAGCAAATTTTGAGATTTGCTTAAAGAATAAAGTAAAACCAACCTTAAAAAATGTTTCAAATCAAAAGGAAAGTAAATTTGTTGTTCTTATTTTAAATTAACTATTAGTTTTAACAATTAATTTGCATTTTATTTTCATTTATACTTCCTTAACTCTCAAGCTTTAATTTTTTAAAATTGAATTACGTTTCATATTGTTTGATTTTCAGGGTAGAATTAATTGCAAAATATTTAGCTTATAATACTGGGAAAAGGTAATAATTAAATTGATTGTCAAGGAAAATTCTTATACACGGTAGAACAAATAATATTATGCTATAAAGATAAAACATTTTTTCCTTAAGTGATGATAAAGTATTAATTATTTCATATAATTTTAAATCTAAAAATATCTAGTACTCCTTTATTTCTGAAATTTAAAGGTGATTTCCTTTGATTCTAATGATTAGTAATTTGTAAGAAACCTGAAATAAAGTTTTTAAATGCATTGAAATGCATGTTATATTTATAATATCTTTCATAATTATATGAATGCTTTACTGTTTCATTCGAACAACAAAAAGTACATTGTTTCATATTACTAATGACATTAAATATACTGTTACTCGAGCATTTAAAGTAATTTATAGAGTATTTCTAACTACATCATTTATTAAAGTCTGAGTTACTTAAATTTTAATGATTCATTTGATGTTGATGAGAAATTAAATATCAAATTTCATAAAGTAAAATATTTGGTAGCAAATATTTAATATAATTTTAAAATACAAATGTAATAATTAATTTTATGTATCACAAATTAATATAATTCTGACATTTGATCTTATGAATAATTTTATTTGCAGTCTGTGAGGAATTCTTTATACATTAGGGTGAAAATGATATCGTTTTTGATTAAAACTACCTTATACTATATATTAAATTTCAAAGATGTTGATCCATAGAAGCATGCTAGCAATTTATCCAATTTCCATATCTCTCTTACTATTACGTTGCATATATATATATATATATATATATATATATATATATATATATATATATATATATATATATATATATATATATATATATATATATATATATATATATATATATATCATATAAAGCAAGATTATAGAAGTATAATAGGCGAAAATTGAAAGATACAAGAATGGATATAAAATTTGAAAAGTACAAGAATAGATATAACACTTATATTTAGCAATACATTCAGCCCAAAAGCAGCTAAAATAGAATTACTAAAATATAATTAATAGTAAATTTTTATAAAATTAATCAAAAACCAAATTGTGAATAATAAACAAATACTAGATGGAGAATAATACATTGAAAAAACGAAATATAGTAAACAGATGGAAAAATGTTCAATATATAGTTTAAAATTTCAAAATGTAGAAAAGCCATACTTTGTACCAATGTGGTCAACACCCCTTAAGGAAGCTGGCCATGTTGGTACTTCGCTCCATTTTCGTTCCCTTTTATTTGAAATTTTAAACTATACATTGAACATTTTACCACCTATTTACTATATTTCGTATTTTCAATGCATTATTTTCAATCAAGTATTTGATTATTATTCTCATCTCAATTTGGTTTTTGATTAATTTTATAAAAATGTGCTATTAATTATATATATATACATACATATATATATATATATATATATATATATATATATATATATATATATATATATATATATTTTAAAATACTTTAAATTATCTAGATTATTTCCCAATTTCTATATCGTTTTTTGATAGTGATGAAATATATAACTGTATTTAAAAATTTCAAATTTCTAAATATCTTCAAATTAAAAATTTTTATAATGTTGCCTGAGAAGAAAGTGGATTATATTTCTTTTTTTATTTAGGCTAAAACCACACACACAAGAAATCAATATTATTGAATTTATTTTCTTAATCTTAAAAATCAAAATTCAAATTTGGCAACGACATCAAAAATCGTCAAATCTTTCCAAAATACTCAAAATTGGAATAATTTTGATTTTGCCAAACAAAAATATAATTCAAAAATAGTTTTAGATGCAAAAATGTATAATCCAAATAAATGAATTCATTTGTCACATTTATGTATTTTTATATCTTAAATTTCCTAGCTTTTCTTTATACAAAATTCCTGAGAACTTTAATGTTTAAATGAATTAACTAAAGAATTAATTTAAACTGGATGATTTATGATTTGCAAAACTTACCATATTTTGTAGAGTTCATACAGCATTCAGAAATGAAGTTTGAAGAAATCTCTTCTATCATAAAATTTTCTATTTGTTAATGTATTTAACATTGGTTATGAGTCAATTAGTTAAATAATTCTTATTAGCCATACAATCTTTTAAAAGCTAAGTTTTTTACGATGCAAGAAAATTTTCTCGCTGAAAAAGGAAATCTCTTAATGAATTATATACCAATATCCTTAAATAGTTACATTTTAAGAATTCATATTCGTCGAATTATTAAATTTCGTACATGATTATTAACGTTGAACATGAGCGTACAGAGTTCGAATTACTCTCTTAAGAATTTACATTTAAAAAATTCCCAACTTGAAAATTTTATTTCTTTTTGCTAAAATATTGTTACATACCAGTTACAGTAATTATAATTATGAATAAAATGTTTCATAAATTGAGGTATTTTTAAAAAAAATAAAGAAAACTGCTACCACCGTAAAATTTATTTTGATTAAGAAATTACTTTGAAACATTTTTGGATACTTAACCTTGGGTAATGATAGGTGTGGTACCTATTTTATTAGTTTTGATTTTATGACATTAAAGTTAACACTGCCCATTCATAGTGAAATAAAACCACCAGAAAGTCTCCTTTTTCTACTTTAAAGAGGAAAATATCAATTGATTCTTTAGAATATAACTTTTTATCAAAGTCTGAAAATTCTTTAATCTGTCGGATCTAATGGCAGGCTGAATACTCTGCGAAAAAGGATCTGTTCTTCTTACCTTTCTTTCATTTTCCTTTCCCGTTGCTGTAGACATTCAATATTCAATCGAGATTGATCAAGCTCCGATTTCAAGA
The DNA here is from genome assembly GCA_037975125.1 of Latrodectus hesperus. Classification (NCBI taxonomy): domain Eukaryota; kingdom Metazoa; phylum Arthropoda; class Arachnida; order Araneae; family Theridiidae; genus Latrodectus; species Latrodectus hesperus. The sequence goes on along the minus strand of CM075854.1, from coordinate 111,389,105 downwards.
CATCGACTTCTCTTCTCAAAGCGGCCACTTTCCAGGACTCGCTGGACCGGCTGCTCGGAGAACTGGGGGTCGGAGAACTGGAGAGCTTGAACAAATTGCGAGAGTCGACGGAACCAATTTCACTGGGTGAAAAACGCCGGGATCCTGCAAGTATAGAAAGAGGAATTCCATCAATTCCGAATACAAATATCTTGCGCGAGCATTTTGTTACTATTGGTGTCATTGAATCGCAGTGTCTCTGAACTGCTGAGCATCTGTTACATATTCAGAGCATTTAAGGAAATAATGTTGACTTGCCCAAAACTGTTTTAAATAGGAATATTAATTTATAATGTTAGTTTTTTCGAATAGTATATTACACTGAATGAATAATTAATATTTGTTCCATATTTTATTATTTGAAAAATTAAAATATTCGTAAAAAGTTCTAGTTAAATGTTTAAATATAAATTTTAAAACACAAAAGCCATTATATGTAAAGTATATTTCAAATCAATTATGTGAAGGTTGAACTAACTGAAGGGGTGAACTCGATCCCTTCGCATAAGAGAGCTCATTTGTGACTACGATCTACAGATTTAAATCATTGCAATCATCTCTGTTTTGTGGTCATCATGACTTAGTGATGGGGCAGCACTCTTCATAACGTGAAGTCTAGGGTTCGATCCTAGACACTATTGTACGACTGGTGATGAATGGAATCTTACTAGATAGTCTTAACTTTCCGAATTGCAGTATTTTTCAGCAGAAAATTACACGCTTTCCTCTGATAGCCCCGATCTACTAATGTAATGTAAAAAAGCATAAATTTCTTAACTTCTATTTAAAGTAAGTTTTTTAAGTTATATTTCCAGATAATTTGTGCTTAACGCAATGAACATTGCTCAGAAATTTCACTTTTTTAAAATTTACATACCTTTTGATAAAAATTTATTACATTCGTTACTTTTGAGTGTTATAAATATTAGTGCTTTTGTTTTCATCGTAAATTCGATTCTCATCTCAAGTGGATATTTTTTTTGTTTTTGAAAACGCTCCTAAAAATACCCTAAATTGGGGGTATTAAGAAGAAAAAAGTGGCACATTTTCTTTTGTGTCCTATTTATTTGTGTCCTATTATTATAAAAAGGAATACACTTTAGCACATGGGTTCCCAAACTTTTTTTTCTCGTGGACCACTTTCAAAGTTTTACTATTTTTAGTAGACCCCCTGCTGCTACATTTATACTTCATTCCCAAAACTCCTAAAAAATACCCTAAATTGGGGGTATTAAGAAGAAAAAAAAGTGCACATTTTTTGTGTCCTATTTATTAAAATAATACTTGTGGTTATACAAAATTATAAACATTTATTATTACAAACAATCAACAATTGACAAAAACTCAACAATGAACTCTGAAATGCAAATCGACAATAAAAAATAAAAAAATACTTTTAATGAGACGGATGTACTTGATGAATTGACAGCAAATTATCAGTATTTGGCTTCAGTTTTGTAAGAAGTAATCTCACATCTCCCCAATCTGTGATGTTCAATTTGCTCCTTTTTTTGTTAACAGGTTGGTATAACGGCACTAAAACTTCAAAATTTTTGTTCTTTATTATGAAAACCAAAAAATTTTTCATGGACCCCTACTTACAACTTGTAAACCCCTGTTTTGTTTTCACGTCCACGTAGACCCCCGTGTGGTCTCCTATAGGGGATCCAGCATCCTTAACGCTGATATTTAGGATAATTATCTTATTCATTATTTGGGTAAGAAAGCCTTCAGGTAGTACAGAAATCAATATAAAATAAATAAGTGTTTGAGTGAAAAAAATGCTTTTCACAGAAGCATATAACAACTGGAAATAATAAAAAATGTATAATCTGTAAGCTTATACCAAGAAGTAATCTGAAGGCAAATATAGCTCATAACTCTTATTTCCTTATAATTGTACTCAATGAAGGAAATTTTTAAGTGAATAAATTTGGTTATTTATTCAATATCATACTTGATTTAAAAAATCCCTTTATTTCAAAATAATTTCCATTTTCAGAAAAAAAATTCTTTTAAAAAGATGTTGCGTTTTGACAATTTTAAGAATTACTTTGCCAAAGATTCCAGTCCACAAAAAGTTCTAAGCATTTTCTCTGTTATTATCAATTTAATATGGTAGACATTAAAGTTTTTGAACAAAAAGTACGATTTGCTATTATTTTGTAAACTATAACTTTTCGTAATAACACAATATTTAATTCGCATATAAAACAATAAATTACAAATATTTAAGAAGAGATGTTTTAAAATTAAAAAGCTTTTAAAATAATTCCTGTATAAGGTGTATTTTTAATACGATTCACAGTTTCAATAAAATGCAGTTTTTCTAAAGAAATGAATTCTTTTCCCAATATATTTAAAGGACAAATATATCTTTAACTCATTGAGATGAATATTAAATATCCTTATAATTATTAATAAAATTTCAAATTAATCTCGTACTATGTGAGAATTTTAATTCTTATTAAAATATAGAGATGGTTTTTAGCCATGTCTTCTACTTGTAATCCAATGGATAAACTATACGTCACTAATTCTGAAACATTATTTGTTACTATCTTACAACAAGAATCTTAAAATATCAGTTACCTTTACTTTATTAGAAGTGTAATGCTTATTTGTTCTGGTAATATTTACTGTATCAGATATCTTCTTCAACTGACGTATCTGAAAATTTTACCAATAACATGAATTAAGATGCTTTGAATGATTATAGTCTCACTCATTTCAGGCCAATGTTTTCTATCGTTAAAGATAGAACAATTCTGATGAATAACTAATTTTCATATTTTGCCACCAGATTGGAATTTATTGACACTGGTTTTATATTTCGAGTTTAGAAAATTCTGGAAAATCTAGGCAATATTTTTTGAGACTTCTAATTGAATTTTATTAGACAATTCATTAAATATTTGACGAGCGTCAAAATTTGATTCTTTGTTGGATTAATTCCTATAGCTAAAATATTTTTATTCTATTATGATATAAATATATTCGAAGATACTTCGTCTTGCACATATTTAAGATAAAAGAAGCACACTGTAGTCTTTTCTGAGTGGATAACAGATGCCCAAGGTTCAACAATAAGAGATAAATGCTGTATTTTTTAATATATGCATGCATACCAGTCGGCGCAATTGCTTGCAAACTTGGTTATTTCTTCGGGATGATGAGGTTATGTAAAATACATATTCGAGCATTTTATCTAGAATCAAAATTTCAGTAACCATATTGTAATCCTGCTTTGGTCTGGTTTAGTTTAAATGCATAACATACATATAAACTCTTAAGTGGGATTTTGCAACTGAATAATCTAAGCCATTTCAAAATAAATGTAAATTTTGTAATTTATTTAATATAAATTTATAAGCTAATTTAATCAAAATAGGTAAATACACTCTAAAATCTCTTAAGTGTCAAATATAAAGTTTTCTCCATATTTCTTGCTTAAGTAACAATGAAGCTCATAAAGAAGTATATACATCTATATGGAGCATAAGTTATGTAAATATTAATGAACTAAAAGACTTTGAAAATTTACATCAATTAGATTAAATAACTTAAATTTGTATTTGTTCTCTCTACTTCAAGTGTCTTCATTTGGCAAAGCGGATTTGTAGATGTGATCTCATTTTTACAATTTGTAGAAAAACAGAATTATTTTAAACATTTAAAAAGTATTTTACACAAATACAAAATGTGAGAAATTTTACTCTCTTTACACAGGCATAATGAATGTAAACTTTTTATTTTAATAAATGTGTTACATACCTCATTTCTTCAAAAAACAATTTAGATAATAGAAATTTTTAGTCTATCTGTATTTTCACACAACGCAATGATTTAAAATCCACTGCATTTTAAAAAAAGTCTATATTTAATTCTAATCTATCTAATTTGTATCGAACATGTCTCTGGTAAAATATTTATAATTCATTTATTATAAGTATTAAATAAAATTAGTAGATAAACAATCCGTTACCAAGCAGTTTAGGTTGTTTAGAGTTAAAGTCGATTGTTATTTATTCCAGCACACGACTTTTATACTTCTCATGTCTTATTTCAATAAGCGAATTGAGATTATTTGAAAAACATTTTAATATTTATTAAGTTTGTTTTGCCTACCATTTTTGCTAATGTTTATTAATTCCGTTAAGTTTGACTTTCTTGTTATAACAGGAGTAAATATTCTTGAAGGATGAGTATGATTAAAATTACCTTCAGATGAATTAGGAAAATGTCTCTTTGTAGCACTACTTTTTGTGGAGCCCAAAGAGCTTCCTTCAGTTAAAGAATGGTTATCACTGCTACTTCCACTACTACGGTTACCTCGGTTTCGGTTACCAAATCGAACTGAAAAAATAAATATAAATTTAAAAATCAGTTTAAAAACATTCTAGTATAGAAGAGTATAATATATATATATATATATATATATATATATATATATATATATATATATATATATATATATATATATATATATATATATATATATATATATATATATATATATATATTATATATATATATATATATATATATATATATATATATATATATATATATATATATATATATATATATATATATATATATATATATATATATATATATATAATATCCTACAGAAAATATTTAAAATAATATTGTTGAAATATTAAATATTACAGAAACCTTTTAAGTAGCTTTATTTTAATTGAAATGCAATCACATGAAATTTCAAATAATAAAATTAATTTTATTGTGACGTTAGTAAGAAAATTTTTTATTTGAACTTATTTTGATGTTTTAGATTATGATAATTAATAGATTACAAGGTTTTATGCATATTCTAATCCACATAAATTTGCTTGCAACAGAGTGTAAGATGGGTCATTTAAAATTTAACGATGTGAGCTCTATTAGATCTTGTCTTTTTAATTAAAATAAAGAAAGTATTCTCAAAGGAAAGAAAATTAATTTTTTGCTTATTGAACTGTCTCATTCAAAGTTATACTTATTTAGGAACATCTATTAGATTTAAAATTTATTGATAAAGAAATTTTAATGACCAGTAGTGAATTCGTGTGTACTGAAAATTGAGTAAATAACTTTTAATAAGTAACTTTTCTGTTCATTTAATATTTTAATATTTTATTATACATTATATTTAACATTTTATTGTAAATACATTTAAAAAGAAAATAATTTAGGTTTTATCTAAACAAAATGTTCTTTTTATAAAATGATATATAATTTCTTTTGATGTTAGGAAGAGAGCAATTTCATTTTCACGAAATGAAATTCTAATTTTTAGTTTTAAGCCATTTTTAAGATAATTTCAATTAATTGAAATCCTTTAAAAAATTTAAATAAATAGATTAATGCTTTTAAAATCTGAAAAAATGCTTCTTTCTAATTAAAAAACGGAGTTTGAAGAAAACTAAAATATGTAATTTTCAATTTTATACTTTTTTAAATCTTATTTCTAAAATTTTTTATTCAAGTTGAATAAGTACCTATTTTTTGTACTTTGCATTTTTCAAGGAAATTTATTTTATTTTCTACATTTCATTCTCAGATTCATTTGAAAATATTTCTTGAAATTACTATGCCAGAATAATTGATTTCCAAGTATTTCATCATTATATATATTTGTTGTTTGCCTTACATAATTTTTTTAAAAAAGAATTTACGTTATTTGCTTTTTTTTCTTTATTATAAATAAACATGTATTCCATTTTTTTACAGCATCTTTAATTTTTTCATTTAGATTTTTGGAGATTCACAATGTATTTAGTCAAAACATATTTTATCTTCAAGCTTTTTTTAATTCATTTTTAACTTTTTTATTTTATTGAAATTTCAAAACTTGTTTATATGTTTTCTAGTTTATTGCGTGCATTTTTACTTTCCGATTCTAACCATGTTGTTCATTATATTCACTGATTAAATTTTATTCCCATAATTTTACTCCATAAATTTTACACTATTTTCCTCTTACTCTTTCTACTTTTTTATTGAAAATACTGGGAACAAACTATTTCTGTTTCCTGTTGTGTTGATTATTTGTACTGTGTTGAATCTGTATAAAAATGATTTTGGAACTTCTCTCCCCTTGATGACAAAGAACAAGATTTTGATACCCTCCATTTTAACACTCTATTTATCATCGATTTTCGATATTTTTTTCACTTTAAATATTTTAAAATTAAATTTTCATTATATTTTTTTATAATTTTTATAATTATATTCATATAAAATTTTTGTTCAATAAAACAAAGTTTAATTTTTATTTAAATTTATTTATATTTTAAATTATCCTTCTTGCAAGATAAGAATGTGTGTGAGATTATTGAATGAATTAATTCTGTGTATAAATTATAGTAAAGTTATAAAAAGCAAAGGGAAAAATCACGAAGAGTAATGAAAAACTAAAAATAACCATAATTTAGGAAACACTTAAGAATACGTTAAAAAAAAGGAAACACTTAAAAATAGAAAATCAATAAATGAGACATACATAAAAGATTATTGCTTTTGAAAATAAAAGCAAAATAGGTAGGCATCAAAATTCATTTGTTTGAAATGACTTTTATTTTATTTTATTTATTTATTTTTTTTAAGTTCTCTGGCAATAATTTTTCTGAAGGTTAAAACCAAGTACTTAAAAATTTATATTGCAGTTTTCTAAAGGGTTATTTATTTTTTTCCTCGTAATCAAAAAGTCTTTTCCAATAAAAACACTCCTTTTTCAGAAAACTAACCAAAGAAATATTTTTGACGTATTTGCCATTTCTTATTATATGATAGGTGAAAATATAGTTATATTTGACATGCATTGTAGGAATTTATTTTGAAGACTAATTTAAAACAATTTTTCTTGGAAAATTTTTCATGTTTCTCAGCTTATAAATATTTAGGGATAATATAGTATAATATTAAAAGTAATGGGCTTCAGTTAAGAACAAAATGAAATTCCGACATAAAAGCAGTGATGCGATATGAAAAACATATAAATATTTTTTCCAGCATTTTAACATTTTCGAAATAAAAGTATTATTGAACATCAGATCATTCTATAGTGTATAACGTAAAAAAAAGGAAAAACTAATCTATGCAGAATAATTTTAACTGTTTTATCGGTAATACAAGCAGTTTAATATAAGTATTTTTATTGAAGAAAGTATATATTTATTATTATTTTATATACAAAAACGGCTTGTACTACTTTAAAAAGTTGTTAGCGTTAAATTGTTTATTTGATGTATTATATCAAAACTACTAACCGTAAACAATTCAGACTTTAAAGAATTGTTCCATTACATTTTTATAGTTTTCTAAATACATTTAAAAGAAAAAATGTTCTCTAAATAACTGTATCAATCAATTCCTTAATTTTCATAAGTTCTGTGGAAATAAAAGATTCTTAAATAGTTTACTGCGCATCTTTCTCAGATAGTGAAGATTTTTATTAATATTTACGTTATTTCTATGAAACAGAAAATGCATCATAGTTTACATAAACGTGAGTAATAGAGTTGACATATAATTGTAATTTTTAGATTAGAATTTGATAGTTAATTTAAAAAATTAGAAATTACCCGTGTATAAAAAGAAACTAACTTATTTCCCAAATTTTCAATTAATGTCAATTGAAAAATAAATTCAATTGTAGTATTTTGCATATTCTTTTTTAAGAACATCTTCTTAAAAGTAACTTGTCGAGCAGTATATTCCATTTCGTATGAAACTTTTAGATACTTCTGATACAAGGTCATTTATTGATTCTTTATTTAAAATCTAAAAATGCAATTTCAGTAGATTGATAAAATTCAGTAGATTGATAAAAAAAGCATTCTCATACCTAATTACATTTTTGGTGTTGTTCAAAATGATGCTCATATTATTGCAGTTATAGAGATAAAATAACATTACCCAGGATTTGTCTATAAAATATGTTTTCCTACAATTATTAGTGCAATATAAAATGTACTTTTATTAAACAATAAGACTGTAATAGTTTTCTACATTCGTAACTTATTGCTTGCTTCTTTATGAAAGAACTGCATAACTTTGAATTCCAATTGAATAATTACAAATTAATAATTCAAAAATAATTTTAATTTTATTATAGCATCTGGAATTCATAATTTTTCAATTATTTAATAAAATGACAAGCATAAAAATATTTTCCATCTTGCAAAATTTTAAAATTTAATTCAACGAGTATGATTAGTTTTTAGAATATTAAATAAATAAATAAATAAATAAATATATATATATATATATATATATATATATATATATATATATATATATATATATATATATATATATATATATATATATATATATATATATATATATATATATATATATATATATATATATATATATATATATATATATATATATATATATATATATATATATATATATATATATATATATATATATATATATATATATATATATATATATATATATATATATATATATATATATATATATATATATATATATATATATGCGTGTGTGTGTGTGTGTGTGTGTAAACACATATTATGTGAAGGTATTTATTTTTCCCCCTGCTAATTTCCAGGAATTACAAAAAGAAGACAATTTATAATTTAGTTTTCAAGGAACACATGGCTTATATTTTGTAATTTTCTGACACAAGAGGTCCGTAAATATTTTCGGTTCTGATAGAAAAGCATTCGAAACTTTTTCTAAGAACAGAAAACTATTTCCTGGCTCATGCAAAGTATTTATTTTCTACTAGGTATTAAAAATTTTTATAAAATATTGGTTTTTTGAAGAAACCATCTTTTAAACGGAAACATTAATTTAAAGTACTCCTCAGTTTTAATTTTTTTTTCATAAATTTCAGACAAAATAATGAACACAAATATCAAAATTTTCTCAGAAAATAGTAACATTACAACAGGAAAAATATACAAGTTTTAAGCAAAATAACGGTTTTAGTGATATCGTATAAATCAGTGAAAACTAGAAAGAACCAAAAGTAATAAGTTCATAAGGAAGGATTAAAATGTATTTAAAAATTATATTTTACTTAGGGTCTAAATATGAAAACTCACTTGACTAAAAAATTATAAGACAGTAAATATGTTAAATTTTAGATCTAACAAATTTCAAAAATTTTAGCAAGTATTCTTTACCTCTTAATTTATGTTTCCTTAGTCTTTAATTAATTATAAAGGAGAGTTTAAATATTTCAAGAAATTAGAAGTTGAAGTGTTGTTTGTAAATTAATTAATTGAAACCAATAATAATTAAATTATTATAATATTCTCATTTACTAATTCATTACTTCACACAAACAAGTACATACATATTTGCCTACATAATATAAACATATATATATATATATATATATATATATATATATATATATATATATATATATATATATATATATATATATATATATATATATATATATATATATATATATATATATATATATATATATATATATATATATATATTATTTAAAATATTAAACAGAATTATTAAGGTGTCTCACATTATTTAAAACTGCTGCTATATTTTATTTTAAAATTTTTAATGTGTAAAATTTGAATGAAATGAAATGAAATTTAATTTAAATGAAATTTATTTTCACAATATGATTTTTTTACACGAAAATATTTAATGTTTCCTCTACTATACAAATGAGTATCTAATAAAAGTTAGAGTTTTTAGTTATTTCATATTAACTTAAAAAAATTGAGAACTAAATTAAAATTAAAGTGTTAAATTATACTATTTCTAATAATTTTAAAATATTAAAAAAAGGAATATTGTGGTCTAAATTTGAATTATTTTCATAAAATGAGGAAAAGATATTCGATTTAACTAACTAAAATCTTCTTTTGTAAAAAAATTTCAGTTTAAATATTACAAGACAGTTAGTAATATGTTTTAAAATAATTGTATATGTGTTATGTCTTATTTTTATAGAAACAGCTTCAAATGCTAGACTATGAAATATTGCATTTAACTCAAAATAAATTTCAATCTGCAACAGTGAAAAGTAGCCATACATGTAAGAAAAAGTTTTTTAAAAAAAAACATAAAATCAAGCACCTGTTAGGAATACAAAAATCTACCTGATTTAATTCTGTAAAAAGTTCTTTAAAATATACTAACCATTTATCAAAGCGCGTTGTAGTTTAAAATAAAATCTGCTTTTGCTAAATATGATCTTTATAAAAACATTTTGTAATGAAATAAAATATCATATTTTGATTAATAGCTTTGTATTTGTCAGAACAATAAAAGTATTCTGGAATGTGTGATTCCATATTTGTTCTCGTAAATTTAATTTAAAAATTAATAATAAGCGGTATATTTTCAAAACAAATTATGTACAATTATGCATATATATATATATATATAACTCATATTAATATTAATAATGATTTGAAGTAACATAAGCATAAATTTAAATAAATACAAGAATAAACACAAAAATTATACACTTAACAATACATATAGCGTGAAAGCTGCTTCCATAAAATTAATAAAATGTAATTAATTGTAAATTTTTTTAAAAATTAATCAAATTCCAAATGAAGAATAAAATAAAAAGACGAAATATAGTAAGCAGATTTAACATACATATTCAATAGATAGTTCAAAACTTAAAAGACACCCAGAATAAAAAGAAAAACAAACAAAGTACCAACATGGCCAGCTTTTGCAGGGGGTGTTGACCACATTGACAGAAAGTATGGCTTCTCTTCAGTGGCTTCAGACTGCAGAAAAGCCATACTTCGTGCCAATGTGGTGGCTTCATTAAGACTTTTAGTTCGGATCCAGTGCAGAAAATTCATACTTTTAGCCAATGTGGTCAACACCCTCTGAAGATGTTGGTCATGTTGGTACTTCGTTTTATTTTCCTTTTATCTGCGTGCCTTAAAATAAATAAAATTTAAAATAAAATAAAAAATATAAAAATATTTTAAATGTCTAAAAAATTTAAATTTTTTTTTAAAATTTTGAACAATCTATTGAATATATATGTCAAATCTGTGTACTATATTTCGTCTTTTTACTTTCATTAGTCTTCATTTGGCATTTGATTAATTTAAAAAAATTACGATTACATATATATGTGTGTGTGTGTGTGTGTGTGTGTCTGTGTGTGTCTGAGCGTGTCTGTGTGTGTGTATAATTGTTGTGTATATACATTAGCTTATGTGATTTTAATAATTTTATTGATATCATTTGTTAACGTGAGCCATTTTATTTTCAAATAGTGTGGATTTGAAAATCTTGAATTTGTGATCAAATGCCCAAATTTTATTTTAATATTTTGGTATTTTTATTGTTTATTCAAATTTTGGTTTTTGAGGACGACTACAAACCCTTATGAGTAGTTGTGATTAAAACTACTGTCTTCTAAGCTTAAAAAATACATTTCAGATTAAGAATATGTATCTTAAGAAAACTATTAGCTTAATATCTTCTAAATAAATTATTTACAATTATTTATGAATTGAGTTACCATTAAAAGTTTAAAAGTGATGGAAAAACTAAATAATATATTTAATTTAATTTTGTATTTACGTACGAGCTTAGGAAATGTTCATTTTGCTAAGATATATTAAATGAATTTCTAAATACTCTTATATCGTAAGGAGGAAAAAATGAGCTATTTGATATCTAAATTAATTTTTTATGAATGTAAAGAGTAAAAGTTGCTCCTAATGCGAATTGCGCTCTCTTTTCAGAGAGATATTTCATAATTCCAGACCTATTTCAAAGCAATTTTTCAGAATTTCTCAATGTTTTCTTAGTTACTATAGTTTGCTTTTTCTTACATTTTCTCAAAAACAGCTGCCAAACAGTCTTACTACTTCTTATGTTTGCAAACAGATTGCTCAATAAATTACCCAAAATATTAGAAGTTTTATATATTTCAAGGACAAAATTATAATAATTATTAGTTTTATAGGTGATATAAAAATTTAAAAAAAAACCTAAATCTGCATCAAGTGATTTATTTGAAGATATTTAATTTTTAATATATGATTCCTTATATGTCAAATTTCGAGGATTTTTGATTGAAGTCACAGGATGAAATTAATAAAAATATTTCAATACTTAATTAAAAATTAAAACTTGTTTTTAATATCATCAAATTAAGTCAGATATCAAGCCTAACAATCCATCTACTATGCAATGGCAATCTAATTTCATGTAAAGTTTTGAGTAAAAATGTTTCCCATTATGTTTATTCGTACAGCCAAAGATAATTACTACTCAATGATATTATTGTTACACAATACTTTTAAAATAAGAATGAGTTAATTAAACTATTTTAAATCAGAATTTTAATATATGTTTGTGTACACATATTTCATTCTCCTTCTGGTATGAACTTTAAATCTTTGAGACATCTCTGGATTAATTTGCTTTCCAAATCTAGCAAAAGTATTCATACAAGAATTAGGTAAAAATTCAAAAATTATATAGAATGTAAAAAATTTAGTTTTTTGTAAACAAAATTAAAAAAAAACAATATTTGCTTAAAAATTGCCTAAGATAAAAATATTCTGAATAATAGTATAAATAAATATATAATCCAAAATATTTAAATACAGATGAAAAATACACTACTGGCCATTAAAATTGCTACACCAGGAAAGTGGCACACCACACACGTGGAAATTTGCATGACAGGTAGAACTTGCTATGATATGCAAATGATTAGATTTTCAGCGCATTCATACAAAGCAGGCGACAGTAGCGACATCTACAATGTGTATAAAACCAGAGATTTGACAGCAGTTTTCTCATACTCAATTTCCGTTTCAACGTTGTTTTTGGCAAAGAAAGTTGTTGTAATGCCTCGTGTAAGAAGAAGAAATGCCTGTCAGCACGTGTCTGACTTTGATTGAGGAAGGATTATAGCCTACCAGGATTGCGGTTTATCGTATCGCAATATTGCTGCTCGCGTCGGTCGAGACCCCATGACTGTTAGCAAAATATGGAATCGATGGGTTCAGGACAATCATACGGAACGTCATGCAGGATCTCGGCGACCCCGCATCACTAACAGCAGAGATGACATACATCTTATCCGCATGGTCATAAGGGATCGTACAGCCACGTCACGAACCCTGAGTCGAGAAATGGAGTCATTTGCAAGGCAACAAGTTTTTGCTCGAACAGTTCGATGACGTTTGCAACAGTATGGATTGTCTGCACGGCGACCATGGCTTCGGTTACCATTGACGCTGTGTCACAGACAGGAGCGCCTTCAATGGTGTGATCAGCGACGAACCTGGACGCGGGAATGGCATCACGTCATCTTTACAGATGAATTCGGTTCTGTATACAGGACCATGATGGCCGCATCCGTGTTTGAAGACATCGTGGAGAACGCGCATTGACAGCTTGCATTGGACATCGCCATACTGACCCATCTGTTGTAGTGATGGTATGGGGTGCCACTGGATACACGTCTCGATCACCTCTTGTTCGCATTACCGGCACTTTGAACAGCAACTGTTACATTTCCGATGTGTTAAGGCCCGTGTCTCTGCCCTATCTTCGAGGCCTCCTTAATGCGCTTTGTTTCAACAGGATAATGCACGACCCCATGTTGCCCGTACTGTTCTGAACTTCCTTGATACAGAACAGGTTCGACTGTTACCCTGGCCAGCATGTTCTCCTGATCTGTCACCAATTGAGAGCGTGTGGTCAATGGTTGCCGAGCGATTGGCACGCCATCACTCACCATCCACTACTGTCGATGAACTGTGACATAGTGTTGAAGCTGCATGGACTGAGATCCCCATACATACCATACAATCTCTGTTTGACTCCATGCCTAGGCGGATAAATGCTGTTATTGCAGCCAGAGGTGGCTGCTCTTTGTATTGATTTCTCAAGATCTATACATCCTAATTTCCTGTAAATCTAATAACTTGTTCTTTCCACTACAATGTATGTGTCCAATAAATATCGTTCAATTATTTGCATTCCTTCTTGGTGTAGCAATTTTAATTGCCAGTAGTGTACTATTTAATGTTATAAAATACAAAATGAAAAGCCCGGTGGCCGCTTCCCAACCACAGGTCCGAGATTCGGTCCTCGGTCTGAGCAAGGTCGACTCAGTCTTTCATCCCTTCAGTGGGTCGATAAAACTGAGTATCAAGTATACTTGGAAACTAAACACTAAAAGTTTCGCTTTAAGCTGACCGTCTAACCGAGACATATGCTTCAAATTTCAGGGCCTTTGGTCACGCAAACAGATATGGGCACGGTTGTTCTGGGCTCCACGGGGCTATCGAGCCACTTAGTTACAGTTAATATGAAATGAATTAGAAATCTTACTGAAAAGAGTAAATTTTATTGCTTAACATTTTCATAGGAGAATAAATTTACCTCTAATTTATTTTCAATAATAACTATTGAAGCAATCAAAATAGCTTGAAGCATTCTTCTAAATTTTTTTTAATTTGTGGTTTTCATGTGATGAAAAAATTCCATTTGTGAGATAAGGAAATGAAAAAGAGTGCTCTTTACCAGCAATATGGTATGTAGTTACTTTTTGGTACGGGAGTTCTGGTTGCAAAGCAATATTGAGATATTAATTTAAATTACTCGGATTTTACTTCGTTATTACTAAATTTAAAGTGTATTTAATTATTCATAGATTCAAATTATGGTTACAGGTTAGAAAAATTAGAATAAAGAAGTTTTTATATATATGGGAGAATCCAAAAATTTTCATAACTTCAAGGGAATGTCCAGAATATGCATGTTCCATATTTAATATTTTTTTTTCATGTGAACTGTTATAAATTTTATAAAACCATGTTTACATGAAACAAATGCCACCATTTCTTGAGGATTAACAGTGAGTTGATTATCATATTTAGCAGTTACATATTCCGAGAACAAGCATTCACTGAATTTACATGGCTATTAATAAGGCTTATAAGAGGAAAGACTTCCTATTTTTATGTAAACTGTTTCAGGCTGTTCAGGTAGGGTGTAGAATGGTAAATAGCTTAAAACTACTCATTATAAGCATATTTTTAAATCCACTTTGCTGCTTAAGATGAAGGTCAAGTGATGTTCTTCATTTAAATATACCTCTTTTGAGGAATTTTTAGGCTTTAGATCAAGTTTAATGACCGAGTGCCCTTCATAACTGAATGCAAAATTGGTGACATCTACATTCGTAAAATTCCCCTCCCGTGCTGAAAATATTTCTACGCTTTTTGTAATCGCATGTTTTTTTTTAAGCCTTTAAATACAGATGGCACTGCTTATTAATTAGCATTTATATTTCTGAGAAATCGTGGAAATCTATTAAATTAGCTATCAATATTTCTATGCATACGTAATTGATAATTCACTTTAATATGCATTAGTTTACTATAAAATCAGTTTTATTAATAAACCCGAAAATAACATTGTGTTCTAGTCTATTTAAAAAAAAGATGTTTTCGGCTGAGAACGCATTTCAACTGCGCAATGCATATTTTTAATTTTAACAACCAATGTAAATGTTCAGAAATTTATGACAATCTTTTATATAAAGTCGCATCAGTAATCTAAGTAAAAAAAGGATATTCAAAGAAAATATTTAGGAAATATTTTCTTATACTGTTTTTCAAAATCCGTATTATTGAGAAAATATACATGAATTTCAGTTTAATGATCGAAATAATTAAAAATATAGAGATGATTTATTGTTTACTATTTTATGCTAAATTTTCCATTAAAATAAGAAAAATAAAATGAAAAAAACTTGCTCTTCATTCATTATTCTTTTTGCTTGTGTATAAATTATTTAATTAATATCAAATATTAAAGTTAAACTAGGCAACTAAACAAAAATAAAAAATAATAAATCGTGTAAAAGTTTATTCAGCACTGAATGAGAAACGCAGTACTCTATTCAAAAATTTTCTTTAATCAAATTTCTATTTAAACTTTATTTAATTTAGAATTTATTAGAAGTAAAAATGTGATTTAAAAAATAATAGCTGCTTATATATATAATAGCATTGCTGTAGCACATAATTTCGATTTGTATAACAGATTTCTCTTTAAGAAATATTACCACTATTAATAAAAGTTTTTAATCTTTTTGTTCAATAGTGTTAATTAGATGGGAAATTAAATTAGTTTAAGTTTCATTTAGCAAATACCTTCTTTAATAATTATATTTTCTTTTGACAGTTGTATTTGGACAACATTAAAATTTAAGCAAAATGCTATCGTGTAATAGAATTAGTACAAATTTGGACGGAGACATATCTATCAATTTACATAAATATCAGTTGATGTCATAAATTTATTGCTAAAATAAATAAAAAATTTTATTTGTAGTTATCAAAATAGTTACATGATTATAAAAATTAATAACAAAAATTTTGTAAAATTTTCATTGTGTCCTATTATTTAATTATAAATGTTTTTATCTAAAATTAGAATAATTACAGATTTAGGATTTTTCACTTTCAAATACATATTATTAGTTAAATGATAAACTTTCATGAAAAAAAATTATTTATAGTTCCTACTTTACTTGCCATCAAATTTTATATATTTATAATTTTGTTTGACACCGAATGTTTTATTATAAAAATATGATAGTCATTTCCTACACCTGATAGAGATAATTCCCTTTATTAAAGGCCATGTATTTAAATATTACAAATGATATTCTTTCGCAAATACAGTGAATTTGAAAAACTAAAGAAAATTTCCCAGAAACTTCTTAAACCAAAATCAAATTTAAGACCACGCTTAAAATCACAAGTTAGCAATGAAAAAACATTGATTTTATTTGGGATATCATAAAAACATTAGAATGCAAAAAATTAGAGGAATTTTGTTTTGCTATATTTGTTTTAAAGCATATCATTTTTAAATTACAATTTTTTATTGAAAGATTTAATTTTTTGCTTTAAATTTCTGTAATTACGTTAATTATATGTAAATAAATTTTATGAAATTAATAATTGAATAAAAAAAATCAATCATTTGTTTTTTATTTTCAGCATTAATTTTGTCAACGATTGAAAAAATTCCATGAAATTAATAAATTAACAATTTATTTGATTTATTAGTGTTACGTTTTATTAGTAATTATGTGTTTTTAATGAAAAAGATTGTATTTTCAACAGACTTTTTAAACATATCATAAAATTATCTACTTATGAAATTTTGCTTAATTAAAAACTATACAAATTTCAAAGTTATTTATTCTTACTGTTATTATAAATATTTAGAAAAAATGAAAATTATGTGTCTTGTAGTATGCATAAAGCATTTTTAATCTTAATTTCTATTTGGATTCGTAAATTTCATCATGAACTTTATATTTTTACTTTATAGTATCTTTAGAAATATTCATTTAAGAAACTAGGAAAGAATATTCTTTTTGTAACCTTTTAATATCCTTTTTGTAAATGAATATTCTTTTTGTAAATAAATGCATATTTAAATAATGCTGCTGTAACATTCACATATGTTTCATTGTCATTTATTTAACAATTATCTTGGAGTTATCTTTGCAATCTTTATTTATTTGACAACTTATTTAAAACCCTCATTAATATTTTCTACTCACGCAAGCAAAGAAAGTGAGTGTGAGGTAATTTACTGGGCATTTAAAAGAGAAACGGTTAGCAGAGATGAGTAGCAGTAAATTGTTACTTATCGCCAAAGCGTGACACATATCGCCAAGTCAGAGCAAAAACTCGCCCAGGATTGATACGTGAGAGTTCAAAGTAATAGAGTTAACAATTTCTTTCCTAAATATTTTATATCATCCATTATTTTAATTATCTCTTCTATGATTTGGAAAAATAATTGTTGGTATTCAAAATGTTTAAAATACTCAAAATTAATTATTAAAAAAATTAATCTAGCAAAATTACGATAAGAAAAAATATATAAATGTAATTAAATTCTGTTGTTCTAAGAGAACGTGTTTTATATTTCTATTGAACCTTTCATTAAAGTATTGAAGACATTTAAACAATGAAGTAAGTGCTAAATATTATTTTCGGTTTTAAAAACATTCATCAAAAAAAAATCTTCACATGTACAATTTATTCCTCTGTTATAAATTTGAGAATTCTAATGAACAAAAACTATGAATAGTGTGAACCAAAAGTAGGGAATCAAAACAAGGAATGCATACTTATTTTATAAATCACAAGATAAATAAAAGCTATCAATTTAAAGTATATCAATGTCAAAATTGAGGGAGTGGATTCTCTGGTGGTACCATCTATCGGAGAATTTAAAGAGCAAAGACGTACTTTCACCTTCGTGGTGCTCTGATTAAAACGAAAGACGCTCCCTATTGACTTAAATTCGCATAGCCAAGGCATAGCGAGCTTGGCTTGTCCAAGTGTCATAAGTAACAACAACATGGGAAGGGGGAATATAAGAAAATAAATAAATACTTCTACTAACCAATTATCCTTCCCTGCTTTACTTAAAGTATAAAAAGAACTGTCACAATTAAACGAAAAATTTTATTAATTATGGATGTAATTTTATCTGTATGTGTACTTACTTCCTGTATTTTAACACCATTTAGGAAGGATTTTTTTATCTAAGCAAAATCAAATAAGCAAATTCTTGCCCCAATAACACATTAGAAATGTGAGATAGTGTAAGAACATTTCTATGAAATGTCTTACACTATCTCAAACAAAAAGTCTCAATAAAACAGAACTTAAAGTATATAGTAGTTACTGAGTAAAGAAAATGCTCACATAATAAATGGCTTCGCAACTCATATTGAGTTGTAAAATTACACAAATTTTAACTTGCGTATCAATAATTTCCCTTAAGATTAGAACTATACTTAAAAATATCAATGTAATATTCTATATAAGGAAGTTATTGTATATAACTAGTAAAAGTATTATTGATTTATTTTGTAAATAAGACCATCATTGATTTCATTAGTTCCCTTTTCCATAATTTGTCAAGAATCTTCCAACTTTTCAGAAATACTATAGCGTTATATGGAGATTTTGTCCTCCATAGTTCATTATTTTATAGTAATTTCTTTTAAAATTGTACAAAGTGAAATTTAATGAACTTAAAATTCGGAAAATAGTAATTAACTTTACATTTAGTGTTCTGATTTTCCATGAGAATAAATTTTGTTTGTTCTTTCTTTAATGGTATTAAATAGTTTCTCTTTAATTTCAGAATGTATCTCGTAAAATGGGACCAGTATTATCTATCTTTCTCTCTTCCACTTTCTTTTCCTTGTGTTACCAATTTAAAAATTAATTTTATTTCTTTTTTCCATTAAACTCAGCATTTTATTTTCAAAAAATAAAAACATTTAGTTAATTATTTTAATTAAATAATCATCAATTCATAATCGACTTTATATTTTCACACTTTATTCTGTTATAATTTCATAAGTCCTTTTTATTTTTCAAATAAATTTTGTTAACGATCTCTATTAATATGTGATGGTTTCAAATCTGAAGTAAATAGTTTTACCCACATCTTGGACTTGATCATTTGAACTTGGACATGTTTTAGTAGGGACAAAACTATTTCTAAAATGAGATATAGTAGCATAATGACTTTTGATACCAGTACTGATGATTCAAAGGTAATTTTTTATTTTGACCTATTTAAATTTTTATTTTAATATTTTTCACATTTTCATTTCGAACTTCATTGATTCATTTAATTTATCTTTTCATGCTTTAATATGGTGTTATAGCATAGTCTCTCTATGTTATATTCGCTGAATTATTATTAAATTCTTTTGATGTGATTGAGAAGTCTTAAAAAGCGTGAATAGTAAAATTGAGCGTCCTAGCATATCACATGCACCTTAATAATCTTTCAGTTACAATTTCTTTTTATTTAACATAGTAATAATTCCTATTTTATTCAATAAAAATATAATTTCGTTGTTTTTCTGTTTGACAAAAAATCATAGTTTATTTTTTATTTATTTATTTTTTTAAGAAATGTTATGAAAATTCTAAAATAAAGAATGCTTTGAGTATTGTTTTATGCAAGTACTGAAGTTCTACTTGATCACTGTACAAAATAGTTCTTCGAAAAATGTAAGCACATTCTTTCGAAGAAATGTTTTATACAGTATTCAAATTAACGATAGCCGAACATTAAAAAAAAGTTAGCAGCTAATTACAAACTAATAGAAATAGCAGTTCGTTGTGTAGGTTGTGCGTGTTCGCGCTCCGTAGGATTAACAGCTAATTCTTCTCTTAACTATAGACATTTTTATTTTGAAACTTAAACATAAAAACTAACAATAATAATAATTTCCTTCATCATTGAGGATGCATAAAAGCAGAATATTGAAATTAAATAAACATTAAAATCCTAAGCAATAAAAGAATTATTAAATATTAATTGAAAATTATATGAACAGAAAAAAGGGAGTTTTGAATGTTAATTATCTATATATTTAACATAAGTAAAATTTGTTTTCAATTGTATAATAAGACATATTATACTGAAGTCAAAAAATTATACACTAGATAATAAGCCCAGTTATATTTTAAATAATTTTGAACTATTTCTTTACTAATATGAAATAAAAAATTTTAATTAATTAAGCATGCCAAATAAACATCACATCATTTGTTTAACGTATCTTATTTTATGAATACATGTAACAAATAATGCTAGGGAAGAGACATGGTTTGATTAGTTCCTTCATTTCCCGGTATAATCTTAATATTTATTGAACATTATAATTAGCTTAAACGCGTATCTGATTTCTTATTTTTATATATTTATTAAAAGTAACAGGATTTTGACTATATTCGTTTCATTTCATTAAATTAAATAATTTGAGAGAAAACTTTCTTAAAATTTTTATTTTTCAGATGTTTTTACTAATTATATTTTCTTTATCAGTAGAAGCTGAGTTGTATGATAACTGAAAGTTTAGAGATTTTTTCCTTCTGCTCTCGAGTTCAATAACCGCCTCGGTTACGGATATATGCATTGTTTTGAAATCTACTTTAAACTATATATCTGTATTTAATTAGAGAACATATTTCAAAAGAGACTGGTAGAAGGAAAATCTAATAAAAATAACTTGCATGCTCATTAATATTTAGTCACTGATTATTAAACATGCTACCTGGAATTTAATATTGTACTAACAGTTTTAACAAATGTTCATTTATCTCCTTCATACCATATAATTTCACGTCACAAAAATTTACAATTTATACAAAATACACAACTTTCATTTCATTATTTTATTCAATACTTCACAAAAATAATTATTTTTATAATTAAATATTTTACTCTTCAAGGAAAATATTCTGAATCATATTGCATCATTACTCCACTAAATACATCCTTATTGTTTCACAGGTGGAGTAATGCATAACTTTATTCTGTAATGATCTTTATTTCAATTAAATTCTTGAAATACATTCTAATTTTATAATCAGGAAGAAGAAAATGAATAAGAAGAAACTGTAAAAGAGTAGATCAACAACTCTAGCTTCTGAAGAAAACGGAGCGGTTTTTTCTCTCTCAATCATTATACATGCACACACACAATAAAGGCTGTAACTGATAAACTTATTTCTCGATTAACAGTAGTAAACTGATTAATTGAGAAATAAGTTTACCAATATTTGTTTATTTATTCAAACTCGTATAAATATATTTTCTCATAAGTAAAAGGAAACTTAAAACATAAGGACTATAGTTAATTTCTCTGAGGAATAAAACAAAGTTGGCCTTTTAAAATTAGTCATTTTATAAAGCTCTAGAATAATTTAGCAATGAATTTTAACAGTATTCTAAAATTACTTTTAGTTTTAAGTTCTAATGCCCATGGAATTAAATATTAAGCGTCTTAAAGTGCAAATTATTTTCTTTAAATTTTTGTTTGATTCTTTGAATTTTAAAGATTTTGTTAAATATCATATACAACTTTTAATTTTTCATTATTAATTATCAACGAATGAAAGTACTGAAAAATCAAAAATTTTATTAATTAAACTTGAAACGATTTTTATCTGCTAATCACATCTTTAAATTTCACAATTTGAAATTGTATTTTCTTACAATGAAATCATTTTAAAAGACGATGTAGTAAGGGATATTATTAATTTATTTTTAAATTATATAACTGTCACAAACAATGAAAACAGGGGTGCGAGTTACTTATCGAATTCATTGCAATGAGATAAAATTTATGAATAATACTTGTAAAAATAAGGCTGTTTTAAAATGAAAAATTTCTCATCCTTCAGAAATATTATTTCATATGCTAACGACACCATTAATGTTTGAGCAAAATTGCATTCTTGGTAAGTATTTTATCTTAATTATTTGTAGGCGAAAAATAATTATATTATTTGAGGCTTCTCTAAGTCTATAACTACTGCATGAAAAAAATATTTTGATATGTATTTCAATAGTCTGACAACAACCTGCCGTAAGACCGCTGTCCGCTATTAACCTCATTTTGACTCATTTTTTCATCGCAACTATTCTCTTTGATCATTCCTGACAACTCTAGAATCGATTTCCTCTTATAAATGAAGAGTACCTGCAAGTAGGTCGGTCGTGAAAAATCAGATACCAGTATAATTTTCAAAATAAATAATCGAGACTAATTACTTCGGAGCATTTGTACTCTTCTTAAGAAATATAGCACAGGCTCACTTCGCTTTCCCGTTTCGATCATCTGGTTGAACTTGACCTCGAAACGAGAATTGCTGGCAGAGCAAAAGAGGTTTTATGCCGCAAGAAATACTTGTACTGACCATTATCAATCATTTCATCCTCAAATGAGGGATGGTTTCTCGGAAGGAGAGCTCACAACAAAAAATGTGTCCCAGTTAAGACCAGCTCTCCGCAAACACGTGATGAATCGCGTGCTGTAGTAAATTCACGGTCAATGGCAGAGGGGAAGGAACGGAATGTAATTTAAGAGTCTTTTGCCCAAAAGGAAGCACCGCCAACCGGTTATTCATCGCTTATTGTAGGTGTCAGGACTTGGAAAAGGGTGTCGTGAGAACTATGAAAAAGCACACGATGCTTTTGTGTGCTAATTTTGTAAATGATGAATACAATAGTCGTTTAAAATGGTTGTCAACAATACAATCAAAGTGAGGCATTAATCAGCATGGTTTTGGTGTTATCACATAGGTCATATTCTTTGCCTACTTATTTTCTTTAGCCGGAATACATTGAATGTTTGCTTCTTGATAATATAGGGTTGAAAAAGATTTAAGTCACTCAGTTTTCACTCCTTTTTGTAGCTTCTCATTCTCAAGAAAAATATCTATAATATAATCATAGTAGCTTAAAAAATATTGTCAAAATCATTGAATAATATAAGGAAACACTCAAATTCAGAATATACGACTTAAGTTCCATAAAACTTATTTATAGTCTACTAGCTTTAGATGATGTAAAATAATTAATTTGATTTCTTTATGTTCATATGAAAATGAGTGAATTTATTAAAAATAATAATTACAGAATGCATTTTTTCTTCACCTGACTACTTTCGAAAGCTGCCATTCAATATATTCGAAGAATTCCGGAGAAACGATAAATACAATCACTTCTTTTAATTACTTTATTTTTAAAAATATGTGTGAAACAAATTTCAAATTAAAAGAAAAGATAAAAAATTAAAAAAACCGATGGAAAATCTCTTTAACTATACCTAGAACTCATCATTCTTGGACTAATAAAATATAAATTTTCAATGAAATAATTTTCTTCCATTTATAACATTTTTATTGTACTAATTTTATAACAACAATTTACTGAATATTTACATACTTTTCCCAAAAAAATATTTGTTTGCAGCTCTGAGTATATCGAAAATGTACTGAAAAATTAAGCCGCGCATGTATAAGAAATCATAGTCAATAATGCAAATATTTTACTTACCGAGAATTATTATGGATTTAATGTAAAAAACAGATATGACGATCAACAGATGCACAATTTCTTTATTTATTTAATCGCTGATATAATTTAAATATAATTATATATGTGATTCTGGTTTTAAACCAAAGTACATAATTTTAAAATAGATTTAACGCATTTAATAATTATATTAAACCTTTCTTTTTAACTCATTTTTATTCATGTAATGATTTCAATTATGATCCACAATGATGTTTCTTGGGTTGTTAAGTGCAATTGAATTTTTAGTCATAGAGATTTGTAGCTAATTTTTACCAAGCACCATCTATGCTTCTCCTTTATGAGGTTTGACCGAATATGTTCATATCCAATGACCTTTCTGCTGGAAATAGTTTTATACCTTCAAAAATCAATGCAATTTACTCATAGATCGAAATTTAGAGAAGCACTTGTGATTTAATGAAATCACTTTAAGCACTTAAATGAATTTGTAAAAATAAATTAATATTAGCGTTTTCAAATGAAGAAGATTGGTAGCACATAAGTTTTTTCTCATTTGCTCTGCTGTGCTCCATAGAAACAGTATTGATGACCAATACAGTCACTTTAAATGAATTCAGTGCGTACATGGTCAACCTAGTCACTCCAAGCGAATTCACACACACACACACAGTCAATTGATGATCAAAACAATCACTATAAATGAATTCCCTTCTCGTCTGCAAGGCCAGTGGCTCTAAAAGCTAAGGAAGACCAGAACAAATGGAAAAGAGGAATAACTATTTAAACTTCAGAACTTTCATATTTTCAATGTGAAAAGCATATCACAATAAATCATTCAAGAAAAGAAATGATTTGAATAACAAGGTGCAGGATATAAGATTATTTTTCGGATCCAACTTTCATGATAACCAGGAATGTGAAATAAATTTTTACAACAATATATTCGATTTTATAACGATACGGACTAAATTATCTTTATAAAAACAATTATTGTGCAATAAAATGCTTATGATATGTGAAAATGTAGATTATTTCTTTATAGAATAAAAATATGAGCCAAGTAAATGAATGAATTGTTAAAAATATACGAAATTTCTTAAAATTTTTTTCCTTGAATCTAAATTTTTTTAGGAAAAAAATTTGGATAAAAGTCCTTCCTCAGATTTAAATACTGAAAATGTAAATTACAATTTAAATATTTGTAATAAATTCTAAAAAAACAGTAATAATAATTAATAATAATGAATTATATGAATAATTTATTATCTAATTGAAAACACATTTATCTTTTAGCAAAATTTGTAAAAAACTTTCTTGGTAAAAACGGAAATGATTAATTTTCATTTGCAAATAATAACGGAATACAAAATAATATTTCTAAACGTGGGGCTTGTAAAACAAAAAACAATAAAAAAATTATGATTAGGAACACAATTTTTTCTCAAAATCGCATTTTTTTTCTTTAAAGTTTAATTTGTATTTGATATTTATGCTAAGTAAATTGTATTAGAAATAAAGTCCGTGTATGTTTTACATGCTTTACAATCGCATGGCATTTGCATTAAAATATGAATGTGATGTATGAAAATAAACTTGAATGATTTTAGCAGCCGAAGCACCCTCTTTCTTTTTGTAACCGTCTTACTGACCCAGTGTTCGCATGTTCCGAAAAGAGGCCATGACCGAATCTTCAAGTACGTGAGAAGAATGCTGCTTTTGCCTTACCAAAAGCACAGCATAAGAAATGTTTTCGACACATTTGGGCTTTGGGGCATAAATGACACATTGCTACCGATTTAGCTTCTTTGTGTGGCATTTGTTACTCTTCCATGGGGGACATTTGTCTCCTTGAATGGCAACTCTTCCTACTTTCTATTCAACTTATATTTGTCAATTGCAATTCATCCGCTTAAAATCAAATGTAACAAATTCAAATTAAATAACAAATTATTTTGTTTAGGGTTAAATTTCAAATAGTATTATTTTGCTTGTAAAACAGATTTTTTACTTTTACTATTTAACACAGAAATCAAATTATTTTAACGTAATTATTCCATTCCCTTTACAAGAATACATTAAATTAAGCTTTAAACTTGTTTCCTACAGTTAATATATTATTTGTAGGATAAAATGCAAAGAAAATATGCAAAAATGAAGAGCATGCTTTCTATTAGAAGTTATTTTTTCAAACTACAGTAAGTTTACTTTACAATAAAGAAAGAATACAATTTTTTATATTTTTACCCTCATTAATATTTAAGGAGAGTAAAAATATAAAAATAATTTAAGAGCTGTAAGAATTATTAAAAGCAAATATATATACAGGTATTGTATATTATGATATATTTATGATAATAATATATTTATGATTCAAGAAAATTAGCAAAAATATAAAAACATTTGATATAATTTACCTTAAATACATTACATTAAAATAAACTTCAGGTTATAGCACTTTCAAATTCTTATAAGTCCTAATCAAAATTCATAAAGGTAAGGCTTAAGGTACATATAAAATGCTTTTTACTAATGTATTTTTCTTAAAAATTAGAAATTCAATATTCCTATAAAATCATTAAACCTTATTTAAATTTTTACTGCAAAGCATTATATTTGGACTCCAATTCATTCTTAACATTTAATAGTATCTAAAATATCTTAAACATCCATGTATCCAAATTATTTATAACTAAATTATTAATAATTTTACTATATTTATTAGAAAAAACCTAAGTACATTTAGTAAATAAATAGCCTAAGTGTGTATATATATATATATATATATATATATATATATATATATATATATATATATATATATATATATATATATATACACTTAGGCTATTTATTTATATAGTACTAAATTACTAAAAAAAACTAAGTATATTTCAAACATGTAATTTGTAAACAGTGATTTTTTTATTAAAATCTATTATAACTAAGCAATTTCGCAGAAGTTAACTGCTACTAGAAATAATAGAATTTATTCAAAATTCTCTATAGGTATCTGAAGCTATGTGCATCGTGAAACTGGCTTCTTAAGATTGAAGGCACACTTTTAACTGATCTTTCAATAGATGCACGCGTGACCCATTGTAAATGCCAACAGGAGATGATATATTTATCAGTTTCTCATCTCAAACTATCCATTGTTTTGGACGACACAGTGATATATTATGGAATTTCGTGATTATTTTGTCACTTTGTTTAAATAAACGTCCTCAATAGACAATTTTGATAGGTGCATGGGATGATGTATTATGAATAAAAAAAATTTGAGGGAAGAAAGGTCTTAACTTTTCTAATTTCAGCTACTTTTAAAAATGAAATTAAAAAAATAATTAAGTTAAGCTTTAACTACATTCATCAAAAATATTTTAATACAAGAACATTTTTAAAAGATGTATTTTTATCTATTAATAACAATTTTTTTGCTCAATGCTTATAACTACTGTAAACTTACCCAATCATAATTTTTAATTTCGTATAATGCCTTAGAGCCTAAAAAAATTAGCCTAAAAATTAGCCTAAAAAAAAAATCTGAAATTTTTCTTCTGTAAGCAAATTGATCGTAAATTATTCCCATTTTGTAAAAAATTTTAGAGTCAGTATTTAAAGCACATTTAGCATCAAACATTATTGGATTTAGATTTGAAATATATAATGTTTGAAAAAACATTGCATAAACATTTCTATAATAATATCATAGATAGAGGTTAGGGTCAATGGCACTTACAAATTTTTAGAAAACATCTGCTTAAATGTCGAACTTTTAAACCAAGTGAGAATACAAGAAAAAGAAGAAATCAGAAAATTTCTCATCCCTCTAATTTAAAAATTAATTTGAGTAATTAATAACACTTGATGCTTTGCAAATGAATCTCATTTCCTTACATTTGTTCTTTTTCAAACGTTCTTAATTTTATGCAAGCTTTTGGAAAATTAATAAGCAAGACAGCTAATGAATTCGAATTCTTCCTTTGCAAAACCTTTTTGAAATATTTAAGATCTGTACGTCAAAACAAATCAATATTTTGCTTTTAAAAATTTACCCCCTTTAACACATTTATTTCTTAAATTTTCTTTATTAATCAATATTTAGGTGTTAACCCAAGAACTTATTCTAATTCACGTTTTTTTTTTCATGCTTGATGGGGGAAAATTGTTTAGCTGATTTTGTTTTGATTCATTTCAATGTGACATTTACTTGAACACAGTTGTTTCGAAACTTATTTTTATCATTTTGTTCATAAAACAGTTCGGTCATTTGAAATTTATACCAGCAGCGTACATATTAGAAAATAAAATTATTTTATGACATTACTCATGTTGACATTTTAAAATAATTTAGATATACAAGATTGTTCTTATTTTATTATTTACATATCAGTCTTACTTATTTAAATCGATTTAAAATGTTAATTTATATTATTATTAAATTTAATGTATTTTGTTTTATTATTTACACTTGTTTTTTTTTTATTTGTCATAATAATATCGTTTTAAATTTCATGAAAAATGCAAAAAAGAAGGATAAACCTTATTCTTATGACTAATCATAGTTGGTTGTTTGAATGATTGTCATGACATTAACTAAGCATTTTGATTGTTATCAACAGAGGATCATTGTAAATTTTTAATGATATCAAAATACGATTCATTATTTATCTGTGTTATGCATTGATAAAATTAAAATTGTCACATGTCCAGTATCCTGATAATTTGTTCAATTTTTTGCTTTGTTATTTAAAAATTATTCAAATGAACTTTTTCTTACAATTATTACATTTAATTTTGTGTTCTAAAGAACAATGCAATTCACACTATAATCCTATTTAATTAGAATTAATAAGGAAGGAACTTTACTGTACCTGAAATTGCTAAGTGCTTTATAAATATTTTATAGCTTTCGTAATGTCTGTTCTTTAATTAATTCTTTTTATAATATTTATTTGAACAGTTACTAATTAAAAGTCCTCAGTTCCATTAATTGTTTTCAATGGGATGTTCGTAAATTTTAGAAGGAGAAATTCTTTCCATATTAATTCCAAACTTAACTTTTAGATAAATAATTTTCAAAGTTTAAAACAAAATTATCTGGAGCTTCATGCTTAATTACATTAACTTTTGTGAAATAAGGGAAATAATATTCAAAAAATAACACTTCTTACATTTAAAAATATCTTTTTCTTTCATGAACAAAATGTTTTAAATATTTATCTGATCATACTCAGTCCTCTAGAAAACATGTTAAAATATTCAATGAAAAAATATGTTCTTTTCAAATAAAATTCAAATTCAAATTTGATGAATAAACATTATATGTAAAAGTCACAACTAATTTATAATAAAAAATTTTTAAAGGAGAAAGTTGAATTCTAATTCAACATATAGCTTGGTAAAAATTTACAAATTTAACAAATTCCTTTAGCAAATATTTCCCTATTAAAAAAAAGGGAATTCAGATAGAAATCTTTCAACCTTCATCAGTACGGAACTAAAATTTTTTAACAAACATCCAATCCAATAAAGTCACAGAAAAAACAATCGAATTACAGGCGAAAGATGTTGAGAAATCAAAATACAATTTACAACATTCGGAGTTTAGGCAAACAACTTTCGTCTTTATGAAGCGTTGCAGAATACTTAAGGCTGCCAAAGTTTGATCTTAAGTCTCTTAGTGAGTTGGGAAGAATAAAAAAGGAAAGGAAAAACAGCTGGAAATCATTTATGCCCACGTGACAAAGCTTAAGTCAATGCTTGCTTTCTAAAGTCTACGGATGAAGAGATTTTTGTTTCCTTTCATATTTTAACTCTTTGAAATCTTTTCCTATGATTGCTGAGGAGTGAAAGCTTCCCAAGAATTTGTAGGTGATTAAATAAATCGAACAATTCCTTTTTTCTTTGCACCGATAGATTCGAAATTTTTTTTCTAAAGTCGAAGAATTGATTTTGAAATATTTTTGCAAAGAAAGTACAGTTCATCATAGCACATTTTGATATGATCTTATCTATTTATTTCATGAAGGAAATAAATCGTATTATTGAAAACTGTAAAAGAGAAAATGTTTCTCGCGCTCATTGTCGAATTAAAATTGTGCTCCAAATCTTGATAAGAAAACTGAAAGCTTAATTTTGAGTTTCATATTCCAGTTAAATCTGAGTAAAATTTTTAAACAAACCTGATACTTTATAAATGAATTAACTTAATTTTTAAACAGTTATTAAATTAATGTTCTGCAGATTGTAACTTCTAAAATGACGTCCAAAAACTTTGATTTTAAAAATAATATATATATATATATATATATATATATATATATATATATATATATATATATATATATATATATATATATATATATATATATATATATATATATATATATATATATATATATATATATATATATATATATATGTATATATATATATATATAGTATATATATATATGTATCTGTGTGTGTGTGTGTGTGTGTGTGTGTGTGTGTGTGTAAAAACAGAAAATAGTATTCCAAAAATTAAATTGATCTTTTTTCAAATTTACTTTTATTTTTAGAAAATGTATTATATTTTTTAAAAGAGCTAGAAACACTAAATAGATAAAGAAAAGACTGAGTAAAAAACACATATTTAAATACTAATATCCCAATAAATAATATTTAATTAAAAATGAAATGAAGTATCTGCAAATATTCATTCATTTTATGCTTTTCACCCAAAAAATAAAGATTAAAGCCAAACTTGAATAAATATTTAGAATTCATAAAAAAACTGTTACTGATTATAAACTTTTAACTATCAATCAAATATAACAATTAATTTACTAATGATGCGATGTGAATTTTTCCTTAAAATCTCTTAGGTTTTTTACAAGATTTATTTTTTTTATCAGAATTGTGCTGAATATATCAAAATTTGTTTTTCAAAAACCATTAGAAACAAAATTAATCGTCTTTAATAAATAATTTATTCATATTTTGTAAAAATAATGATAATACATTTAA
The DNA here is from genome assembly GCA_037975125.1 of Latrodectus hesperus. Classification (NCBI taxonomy): domain Eukaryota; kingdom Metazoa; phylum Arthropoda; class Arachnida; order Araneae; family Theridiidae; genus Latrodectus; species Latrodectus hesperus. The sequence goes on along the minus strand of CM075854.1, from coordinate 111,358,130 downwards.
ACTTTAAGATTTGTATCTATAAACTAAAATGTAAACTACTTTTTTAAATTATGATATTTAAAACCCATTAGATGAAATGTTTGATATGGTAATCATAATTTTTTGTCCTCTCAGTCGAGAAATCATAAAATGGAATCCACCAACTTTATGACTTAGGAAGTATATGTGCTCAATGTATACAAAAATTTTAATTTGTTACATATTTAGTTTATTGACTCCATAGTTGACAGAAGTCTTCTAACTTCTCTTTTCCTCATAAAAAATACACTTATTCCTATTTTGCTTAAGTGTTTGTTTACGAATTTTTGCTCATTGCCTTCCTCAAAATAAAAATGCTTCCCCTTTTTTGCAATGTGAGAGCGATAATCTTCACACCGCCATACATTAGCCTCACTACCAGAGACTTGACATTTTTATTCCTTTGCCATTTTTTATTGCTTCAGAATTTTATTTTACTTGGAGTTTCGGGTGCTTCATATTCTGCGCGTGAAACAGTATAACTCTAAAGAAGTATCCAGATTATTATTCTAATGGATTGCCCTCTGGGAAGAGACCATGGCAATCAGTATTCCGAAAATCTAGTCATGGGAGCTTAAGTTATAGGACTTACATATGAATCTAGAAGTCTAAGCTTAGAAAAGAAACATTCATCTGTAAGTTGTGTTTACGATGTGTAAGGATAAAAATGTAGCTGGGGCGTTTTAATATATCTAAGTAACCGGTTCCGAATTAATTTTGTAAACATGTCACATCGTCATTTTGCTACAATTTAGGATTTTGCTTAGAGTCAACTTCGAAGGGTATATGTCAACTTTTATTCCCTCAACTTAATTAAATTTATTAATCTAGATGTATACATTCAAATATAAAAGGTGATTTTCTTATTTAAATAAAACTCATTTTTAGTCTGCTTTGTTTTGTGTTAAACTTAAAAAATGCCATTAAAAATATTTTTAAATATTTGATAAGTTTTTCTTATAATCTGTTGCAGATATGTATGTGAGTAAAATTTTTTAAATAAAAATTGGATATTAATGTCGAGAATAAATAATAATTTATTTAAATTGTATTAATAAAACAATTCGTACTGAAATATTTATTTAAGTGTATTGACTAGGAATTGAATTTAAGACTTTTATAATAACATTGTTCTTTTACGTAGTTTTTATGGATATTTTAATTGCCAATTTATGTCTATTTTAATTATTTGACTGAAAATGATTTTATTTTTACATTCCTTCCTTAACTTTCATAATATCAGTTCAGTTAAGTATGATAAAAATGGCTTTTGAAGAACAATTTGACTACTTCATATGCATTTTCAAGATTCCATGTTTAATTTAATTTTAACGAATTTATTTAAGTTTTTTACCAAATTATTTAAGGATAGATACGTGATTCATAAATTTGCAAAGATGTGAAAAAGAGCGAAACATAATTTGTGTTTATAAAGTTATTTTTTTTTATAATACATTATAAAGTCAGAAAATATTGGAACTTGTATGTTTCTGTGATTTTTTAATAATTTACCCATTTTAAATAGAAAAAGGCAATTAAACTCGATTAAAAGAATATCAGTCAATAAACAAAAATGCATTGTCTAACTTTTTATGTTCATTGTATGTATTGAAAAAATAAATTATAATTTATTTAATTTTTAAAATGAACTGTACTTTTATTTACTTACTTATTTCATCCAAATTAAAAAAAAAAGCTTATCCTTTAAGCATCAATCAAGAAACAATAAATATAAAAAACTTCATTTCGTGTAATTTTGCATTAACTTTAAGGACAATAATGTTTCTCTCCCCTAAGACACGACAGAAAATCTTTAGCTGACGTGAAAACAAAGAGATTCGAGCAGCTTGTTGTCAGGGCAACATTTATCGACTGCTTATCCGAATTGAATCGTTACTGATAGCTGTTACTCCTGAATACAAAAGGCAAAGAAGCAGAACTAAGTGCTGCTGAAGAAACTAGGGTCTTTGTGAGTTGTTAAAACACCCTTTAATCTTTTCATGCTACTATCTTCGAACTTTGAAGCTCATGCTCTTGCTTTGAAAGACAGAAAACAATCAGAGAGCAGACAGTGTAACGCTCGGAAGAGAAAATAAAAAAACGTTGCAAAAAGATGCAAGCCTTGAATGAGTTGTTCTTTTTGAAATCGAGAAAACGGAGGAGGAGCGTCGAAAGCAAAATTGATCCTGAGCTCATCACGGACATGATGGTTAACATGGGAGGAAAATGTTACGCCAGATTGCGCGTCCTTCAAGCGAACATTCTCTAAGTGCTTTGCTTTGATTTTTCTGTTTACTTTTGAACTTAAAAAAATCTATTCAATAAGAAAAATTGCTGGGACTTGTTTGTTTTCTTTAAGAAATCATGTAAATGAAATGTATTTGATGATAATTGCTTAAGTGAATTTCTAACTTTGAAATAATAAATTGATCATGTCATTCATTTTATTCAAATGAGGATACTATATGAGTTTTTAAGGATTTAAAAGGTTTCTTTGAATTTAAAATAATCTATCCTCTTGTGAAAAATCTAAATTGTGCCTTTTAAGAAAACATTGAGCAGTTGTTTTCGAATCATGAATAAGGATTGTAATTTGACTTTGTTTTTGTTTAATGTAAAATAAGTATTAAAAAACGTGTTTTTAAATTTTGATAGAAAATGTTTTCTTTAATTTCAAAAGAGTATTTTTAAAATTAAAAAATAAGTTGAACTATAAATCTGCAAAAAAAGTATTTTGTATAAACATTTTACCTGGGAAGATAGATTTCCTTTAATAGATTTATCTATTCCATTCAATTGATAGGAATCAGAGAGACTTATCCAAATGTCAAAAAATTTACTTACAAAACGAAATTATTTCTAAATAAAATATATATTTATATATATATATATATTTGAATGTATAAAAAAAGGTTTTAATTAAATGCTATTAAAACTTATAACTTTAATAGTTAGACTATGACAACTTGTTTGTGTGTGTTTATCCTTTAAATTTAATTAAGAGTAATATATCACATTTCTTCTAAATTTTATATGAAAAAAAGATAGCTACATATTACATTTTCACTAAACTTTAGAAGGAAGTGAATGTTACATTCTTACTTTGCTTTTAGAAGAATAGGAGATTTTAAGAATTTTACCTGTTTCACTAGTAAAAATATATCAATATAATTTTTGTAGGAATTATTTTCTGTTCTTTAACTATAATAAATACTTATATTTTGTAATAATTATATTTTAATAGACTACTACAACACACATTATGGTTATTCATTAAATTTAATTGCAGTTCCTATATTACGATAAATATGTGCGAGTAGTAATTATAATAAATGCATCCTAATTACAACTCCCATATTTTCCGATTTAATGCTAATAGAAGCATGATCTCAAAACTCTGAGGGCAAATTATACAGATGATTTATATTAGAATTATTTAATAGAAAATATAGCAATTATGGCGAAATTTATAAGCATATTAAAATGAAGAAATGAAATTAAAGCTATTTAAAATTTTCTATATAGTACCTGATCTATAGAGCAGATTATACTTGTAGGCTCGATTGCTAGTTGACCCTACTGGCGAGGCGACACTGAGAGTAATTGCGGAATCAGAATCACTGTGATAACCAGATATATCTGTACTGCTGTCGTCATTATCATCATCAGCAAACTCTTTCATCAATTCCAGTATCTGCTGACATCCCTGAGAAAACCTCATGAGGGCCGATGCTACGACGGCATTAGGGCTCATATCTTTCACTTCTTTTCGGAGTTGCGTGAACTGAAATAATGCATCTTTATCCATTTCGATTCGCTTCTGAAGGATGGCCAACAGGGTGTTCATGGATTGATTATTCAGAGTGGGTTCGATCACATTGAGAAGAGTCTTATTTTTTATAAGTCTCTCTTGAATTTCTTCCTGCCTTAAGCTGAGTTGCCGTTGATGGCTGGCTTTTATTGGAGCCGGCCCATGGGAAAGAGATGTTGTTATGGGTTGCTTTGAAGCTAGACTTAGCTCATCCAGTTTTTGAACAGCGCTTTTGTACCGGTGGATCACTCTTTCAAATTCCAATTTCAAAGCTTCGTGCAAATTCATGAGAGTGTTGCCTGAAGTGCCAACCATGCCATGTTGCCCTAATCCTTTAATGGACTTTTCCAAGGCTCTTTTTCTTGTGCTGATAAGTTTCTTCATTCTGGGTTCTGATAAAACTATAACCTAGGAAAAACAAAGACGTATATTGTATAGTTATTGTAATATTTTTTATCATCAAAGAAGTATAATAAATAATGTAGAACAATTAAAAGTGCACATCAAAGAAATGCACATTTTTGCCTCATTTGTTCACACGCAAACTTGCTACACTACTTACTTTAGTTTGACAGCTAGTTTCACAAACTTGCTTAGTTTGTTTTAATGGAAAAAAGCTCAGTTACTAAATTTTCGAAGAAAACAAATTCGAATAATGCTGTAAAATGAATTTTTTTTCAATTTTTCCTTCATTAATAGTGTAGTCTTACTTAATGGAATTTTTCTTGAGACTTAAAAAAATAATTTGACGTAAATTGCGCACGTTATTTACTGGCAAATAAATAAATTAATAATAATTATACAGAGATAAATACTCCTTTATTTACAAAGAAATTCTTAATTTAAATTATTGATTAATAAATACTTTTGAATTTCATATTATGTTTCTTAATATATATTTTTCAAACTTAAATATTTATTAAATTTAGAGTATTTTTTTATTTTAATTTGTTTCTAATTTCCTCATCTATATTGTATTTTTTTGTTCCTCATATTGTAATTTAACTTTGAATCCTATTTTTTTTCTAATTCCCTTTAACCCTGTGTACTTTTATTTAATTCACAGTATTAATTTTCAGTGGCCGAATATAGTGTTACTTTTACCTAACAAAAAACTACTTATTTATGGAAATAAATGGTTTAAGCAGTTTCCTTAAAGTTTCTGTTCTCTAAAATGCCCTTTTTTAAAATTAGATCCTATTTTTGATTTATGCTGACCAAACATTAATTTTATAATGGCCATCAATATTATTAAAGAAATGAATCGCCTTTGTCTCCAAAGTTACTTTCCTGTAATTAACACTAAAAATATTTTTCTTAAAAAGTGTATGTGACTTTAACTTTCAATTATTTTGCCACTTTCTATCAAGCATCCAATTTATTAGGCAATATTTTTACTCAAAAAATGAAATATCGAAATTTTCAGAATGTCTTCCTTATATAATAAACGTACATCTTAATTCGATGAAAAAAATCAATATTAAGTATTGATTTTCGTTAGTTTTCTTTAAGTATCACTAAAACATATTTTAGGCTTTATTAAGTACTGAATAAGTTCCTATTGATTAAAAAAGAACAATTTTATTAAATGAGATTTTCATTTTACACTATTTGAAAGTGTTCGATATTTTAGAGGTTAAATGATTTATATATAGTAATAAAAATTATAAGAAATTTTAAATTGTATATATGTAGTAGATTTTTTCAAATTTATTTTTTCCCTACACAAGTAAATTCTTAACAACTTTTAAAACATTGAATATTAGTTGAATAATGCACTAAAGCACTTAAATATGGATTACGAAACTTTTTGTTATTTTTTCAACCATGCTAAAGTTAATGACATTCTTATAGAAATTTTTTTTTCAATTTGGTTCGAATATTTCCTTTGACTAAATAAAGATAATATTCAATCCAAATTTTTAGCAATAATTCTCCAAATTTATGTTCAACAATATATACAATATAAAAAATACAAATATAAATAATAGGATTTTTAAATATAAAGGGAAGAAAGAACACAGAGCAATTATTTGAAATTTTAATAAATTAGACAATTGAAATCTTAACTGAATTCATCTTAAAGAAAACAGGGGATAAAAAAATATCCATAAATTATTTTTATTCCAATTCTTTTTAAATTGAGTTCTATTGCCTAAACTGAGTTTTTACAAGAGTATTAAAACGCATTTGTAACATTAATTTGAAATTTTAAGGAAAATACACATTTGCCCTATTTTGTTAAACTATTTTCAAGTTCACAGAAAATATTTTTTATAAATTCTCTTGGTCTTACCTAAATTAAATCATAGTTACTCTCCCAAAATAATGCTATCAAAAGAAGTATTATTATTTATTAATATTTCAAATACTATAATTACTAATATTTCAATATATTACATTTCCTTAAAATAAAGTTAACAAAAGGAAACCACGAAATTAGCTTGATTTTTTTTATTCGGTTGGGAAATACAGAGTTAAATGTTATATTAAGTTAAATTGTGTGTATAAACTTAAAAAAAAACTGTTACATTTTTCATTAAGGTATGTTTGAGTTTATCACAGAACAAAAAACAGTTTTAATCTTACTTATAGATCCCATTTAATGAAAAATAAAAATTTATTTGAGACCCGATTATTCTGTAAAAATATACACCTAATATTTCTTAAAATTTGAATATATTACTTTTTATTTTAGAGAGACGCTTATTTTATCCCAGCATTATATTATTTAAAAAGATTTTGTGGTGGATTCAGAATTTTATTTGTACTATTTGCATATATATTTTTAATGCATTAAAAAACATTAAAATAATCAATTTAATGATCGAATTTACTCAATAATTTTTATAATTTAAAAGCTTTCGGAGTGAATTTGCACTTTTTACTCATGCACACATAAAATTATATTTAATTATAAAATCAGAACTTACACTCATGAAAATTTATTAATTTTAATAGAAAAACTAAAATCATGCGATACATTTTTTAAATTATAAACAGTAATATTTATGCTAATCGTAAATCTCACAAAAATTAACAGAGGCATATTTTTCACAAAAAAATTGCTTATTTGTAAATATCTGCACAAAATCATTTTTTATATAAATTTGCTTTAAGTTTTTATAGAAGAAAACTTAAAATATTTGCGTTATGTACTAAAGTGAAAGTTTTTCCCTTAATAATTGATATAAAATTCGATTGTAAATAAAGTCAAAGGGAAATTAATATTCTCTAATATTTTTTGTAATTCATAGTATGCAATGTTGAATTATACATTCAGCTATCACATGTATCCTTCAACGTTTTAAATTTATAAGAGAAATTTATTTAATAAAACTTCTATACAAATTAATGCTTGAACGTAACGTGCCGAAATTAAATTATTATTGAAAAATATCTCTTCTTTCCAAGCAGATATTTCATTATTTTACTTTACATTATTAAATTTTTTAATAAACAGAAAAAATACTATACTGCTTTAGGAGTTTTATTTTATATTTGAAAAATAATGCATTTTTCCTGAAAGTGGTGAACAATATATTGAAATAAAAATGACAGTCTCTTTTTAAAATTTTTCTTGTATTTGTATATTTTTTAATTAAAGAATACATTATGTTCATTACTAATTGCTATTTGTAAATAAAAAGTAACGCAATCGTGAAAAATATTCAATGAATTTTAATGCATTTGTAAATTTTTAATGAAATTTCAAAGCACTTATTAATATTTTTAAATGGCATGGAACTAAAATGCATACATGAATGCTATTTGATTGCAGTTTAGTACATTTATTTAAAAAAAAGTATTTTTATGGATGAGTTAAAAAAATATCGAGTTATAACTAAAAACACACCATTTTTAATTTCATCTACTACACATGAATTTATATTTTGAAAGAAAATCAATACTTTTCTATTAGAATGTATGAGATGAATAATTCATTATTAGCTCCAATACAATGTTGTTAATTAACTAATGCATCAGTTTTATTTATGTATTTGATTATCAAAATAATTGGAAGCTTTTTTTCTGTTTTTTATATTCCTCGAGCTTATGTAGTTTCCAAAATTACGAAAATATTTTTTTAATAAATAGATGTAAAAACGTTTTTTGTTTTCTATTTTCACACAATTTTATATGAAGTTATAAAATGAGATTCCTTTTACTTAAAGAACATATCCTGAAGATAAAAATATTTTCCAATACTTTTAGTTATCTTGTTGGATGTTTTGACAGTAATAAATGCAGCATTTTTTAATGATCCAATGTTTACAAAAATGTTTTTTTTTATAAAATTTTTATTTTAGATAATTCAATATTATTCTAAGTTTTTAAAACTTTAAGTCAAACATTAATAAATTTTTGTATACATTTTTAAGTAATGCTTACCTTAAGCAACTTCTTGCATGAAGCAATAAATGGATGATTTTTATCAAAACTGAAAGAAGTAGTTGGAGATTCTTCCTGTTGGAGGGCGAACACTTTTACCATCTGCATGACAACGCTGTCAGGGCGAAGTAATTTTAATGATATTTCGACGCTGTCAGCAAGAAAAACTCTGGCATACAATGCTTCTAGTATTGGAAGGGTGTGTGGTATATTATCGACGAATAACTCCACCGGCAGTTCACCTAGGATTGCTTTGAAAGTGCTGTAATTGAGCCGATTGATGAAGTTTGCAGCTTCTCTGTAGTGCTGATTCTCATAAAGAATAAGAACTCTTCTTATGGCTACACCAGGACTTACGTCGGCAATCGTCATGCTTCCGACACGACTGTCGACATCATCGCCATATCCTTTCACCCAATCTGTATTTCTCCATGTCATTTTCTGAATATTCTTTCTGCTGTGCCTCTCAGGACGAATACGATTGCCTCGATCGATGATCGCATGTCCAGCCTGTTTGTATGTCCATGTCGTAAACATGGCGGGTCGATCCACTCGATGCATTTTTTTCTAACTCTTTTCTAATATATATGAAAATTAAAATTAATTCTTTTCGTAAAACAGATCTTCTTTTTTAATGAACGGAAAATACCTAAAAATATATCATACTCCTGAATTTAGAAAGCAACTTCCTTAAAATTCTCAAGAATAAAAATCGCCAGTTAAGAAGCTGAACGCGCAGCTCTCAATAATTTACGTCTAAACGAGAGTCCGAAGGAAGATCGAATTAAGAGTTGTTTTGTTTGAGATGATGAAAAAACACTTAAGAAAAGTAACGGGGACAATTTGAGTCGCCTCTTTACCTAGTTGCGAAGTCAGCAGTGTTTGGGTCCCTACGTTCAGATGTTTGAAAATAAATGAAGGGCACCAGGTCTCCACAATGTGCGTCAGTGGGTCAGCAGATTACTTATTGTCGTGATGCTCAAGAGCAGAAGTGCTGGAGGTGAGTTTTGATCTTTGGGAACAAATGGAAAGGCTACGCCCCTACAGGTTTATCGAAATCTTCACTAGGCATTGGTTGTCATTAGGCCGACCTTTTTTTTTCTGTCTCTCATCAGCCGGCGTTCTGCTTGTGTTACATGGAAGAGGTATGAGAGGAGGTAACTCTCTAATGTTTAAGTGACCTGGAAACGCAGGTCCGGGAAGAGTGCCGACAGGCTTTCGGTGCAGACACTCACCGAAAACTGACAAGGGATTGCCTCAATGCTTTTTCCTCAAACCAGTTTCAGGTTCAAGGCTGACGTCATGTTTTTTGCTCATCCTATCATCACTCGGGATTGTTGGAAGCTGAGCTATCGAGAGCTTGGTATTGGGAGCATATGAAGCGTAAAAGCTACTGGGAAATTTCCTGCTTTTCTTCAATGGTAACTACGCATGTTTTTCTGCTAATCGGGAAAGATGGGTGTGATTATCCTCCTCCAAATTCATTGTGTAGCAACTTTTCAGCATTGATGGTTATTTTAGATTTCGAGGAATTATTGATGAGGGAAAGTTGGCTTTCAGTGGCATTTCTATTGAACATATTTAATCTAAAATCGATCACCTCACTTACTACTTATTCGCTTTAAAATGATAAGAGAAAGCTGCAAAATTCACACTTGATTCAGGAATTCATACATTTAATTATGTATAGTACCGACACATAATGATAACTTTTACATATTTCTTTTTATATTTTTATGTAGATTTTTTTGTATAATACGTTCTTTTATCATTTTATTTATATGTTGTGTAACGTAATATAAAGTAAGATAATTTTATTTCAAACAAAGTAAACGAGTAATAAACTAATACTGAAAATAACTTGTAAAAATACTAAGTAGCATTTTTAAACTGCTTCATATACATTGTTTCTTCATATACATATATATATATATATATATATATATATATATATATATATATATATATATATATATATATTCAACTCATAATGAATGTTGATTTATTAGTGAAAGAGAAAAATAAAAAGTGATATAAATATATTATTAATAATATAATAAATTGAAAAATAAACTTTTCATATAAGTTTACATTGTACAATATTTTCTTTAACTTTTTAATTTATTATAATAATTTATATTTTTAATTAAAGAATTTATTGATAGTTTTGTTCCCATTTTAAATTTATTTAGTAGCCACTAACTTGATCATTATTATACTGAACAGTATATAAAGTTCTCAATGATTAGCTTAATATCAATTCATAAATTAATATAAATACTTTTGATATTTATTTAATACAGCATTTTTGAATTATTAGAAATTTTTAGTTGTAGTAATTAGTAACAAACGTATAAAATTGAAAGTGAGAGAGTTTGTTACAGTTAAAAAGATTGTTTTATACTTTTAAATTTAATAATTGAATATTACACACACAATATTAATATACATTACATAAAATTATGTATCTTTTTTTAAGTTTTAATTTTGAATGGCTTAGTTGTGTTTTAGATAATTTCATTTACGTAATGAATTCTTGGAGAATATTTGATTATCTTGCGAGTGAATCGAGTGATGCTTTTATCACCTTTAATTATATCTATTTACAAGAATTTTTTCTTGAAATATTTAAAATATTTAATTAACTTTTGCTTTTTAAAACGAATTTCAAATAATTTTTATTAAAGCATGATTTAAATCAATCATTCACTAAAGTCCACCTGATAAAACTTTTTTCAGATTCATTAATGCTTGTTTTGTTGATTATGGTTAATCATCTCTTGTAATTAAAAAATTTATTTTTATTTGTCACAATTAACTTATTTTGATCAACGTCACTCATAAAATTATTATTTTAAAATTTTCAATTATTTTATTTTTAACTAAATTTTATATGAAAAAACAATGAATTAAATTTAGAGAAACTAAATAACATGGAAAAATTGATTATGAAAATACTTGTCAACTTGTTGGTTAATCAATTTCTCGGACACAAGGGTAAGCTAAAACTTCTGGAAGCAAAGTACCAACTTTAGAATCAGTATCGTTATACTGGACATGAACCTACTCCACTTACATATGGTTGCATTAGAAGACTTTTGTTGTTAATTCAATATTTATCGATCTTGAGCGAAACAGAGTCGTAAAATGCAAAGAAATAACTTATTAAAAATTTTATTCTAAATCTTTTTCTAAATAACAGGTAAAAAAGTTCTTAAAAAAGAATTTTTAAATAAAATACATTGATAAGCAGTCTGTCTAAAGCTATTTATTAATATATTCTATTAGAAATATTCTTATACACAGATTCAGTAAATTATTACTATTATTTTAGTTTAATATTTAGTAAAGTAAAAAGATTATAATATTTTCATTTTTTACTTGCGTATTTATATGGCATCACGACAACCTAATACATTGTTTGTTTGTCTTGATACCGTCAGACGCGTTTAGAGATAGTATTTCGTGATTTCGAGTCACTACCAAGTGAAGAGGTTAACATGTAACTGGTCGAATTTTCACCACCCTTCACGATATTTGAATCAAGAGGGGGATTATAGCTTAATCAGATTTTTAACATGTATAGTCCCTCTCAGCATGAAGGTTTTTTGGCTAAGATTAAATGTAATTCCTATCAGTTACACGATACAAGAAGCTATTAAATTACAAACTAACCAATCTAAAATACAAACTACCTCCTATTGAATGTTGAAAAATATAATTCTCTGAAATTTCAACGGTTCTTAGTATAGAGTAATGTAATGAATGTCACTGAATGCAATAGAAATGGATTTATTTAATGTATGGTATGTGAATTCATTAATATATGAAAAAACACAATTTTTACCAGAGAGCTATTGTTTATTAAGCTCATAATTTCGTATAATAAGTACACTACTCATATTTAGTTAATAACAAGCAAAATGATGAAGATATAATTTATTTCATAAAAACTTCTACATATATTCATATACTTGTTCTTCTAAAATACATTTTAACTAGGAAAAAATATCTTAATACATGTCTTAATTAAGAGAAACGAAGATTTTTTCTAATCTACAAAACTAATAAAATCTAAGCAAATTCCAATAACATTATTTTGTTACTGAAATTCTCATTGCTCATATCAGTTTATCAAAGCATTCATATAGAGTGAGAAGCATTTTTCTGTGAATGTAATAACTTCAATAATTAAATTAATACAACGTTGTACATTAGGGTACGATAAAACATTCTTTAAATAATTGCCTTTCATAAATTGCTTAAAATCTCCAATAATCTAATAAATTAAAGTACAAAATTAACTGAAAAAATATTTTATTACAGATATTAGATATTCAAAAAAATGAGTATGGTAATAACACATTAAAAACAGACAAACGAAAATATGCTGACAAATACCGCTGACTATACATGGTAAAGACAGGAAAGAAACAATGTATGAAATAACTGATTTCATTTATTATTAGCGAATATGATTTTATTGATTTTAATAAAAATGAATGCATTTGAATATTATTGAAATTCCACAATTATAAAATAAGTTTGGAAATTTAAGTAAAACATTAAGTAAGAATCGTTATAATAGTCTATTGATAATATTTATTTTTCATTTAAATACAATTTTCTCTTTGTGCTTTGTAAGTAAACCGCATAAAAAATATTAAATCTGCAAATTGAATGATAGTTTAAATAAATATTTTTATGACATAGGATACAATTAAAATGAAAAAAGTATTTCTATGCATTATCAAAATAAATTGATCTCTTTTCCTCATTTGTGATATTATATCAAAATAATTATAAACTCATTACTTTCACCAAATTATAAATATTATGTAAATAAACAAAACAAAAAGAAGTTTTTTTAATGAATTCTATGTCTATGAAATTTTTATAAATATTTTTATTGGAAGAATTAAAATGAAAATCAAATTTTTCAATATACATAAAAAAACTGACTTATGTGCTTATTCGTACCATCCTGTCAAAATATGAGTTATCTAGTTACTTTAAACAAGTTGTACACATTTTGTAAACATTAATAGCATTTTAATAAATACAATTTCGGTGAAATATTTATAAATATTTTTCCTGTATACAATTAGAATTTAAATTAGGAATGTTTCCATTCATCATCAAAACAAACTGATCTTTTATTAATACAATCGTCATTCTTGATATTTTATCAAAAATAATTTGTAACTCATTTTTATCATCAACCTGTACATATCAACACAAAAGACAGCCTTCTTAATTAACGCAAAGCCAACAAACATTCATAAATGTTTTTACAGGATATAATTAAAATAAAACAAAAATGTTTCCACACATTATCAAAACAAATTGGCCATTTTCTAACTTATTCTTTGTTCATTTGTTAAATCCTTTTTAAAATAATTATAAATTTCATGTTGATATTATGTAAATTTACAGTCCTAATTGCAATCTAATGTAATTTTCTACAATGCAAATTTAATGTTCAATTCACAGTTTGAATTGATAAATATAAAGAATTCTATTAGTTGATTTTTCAATAGATAATCAAATGTTTTTAATTCAAGAGAGAATCTAGTGTTTTCTATTTCTATTTTATTTCCTATTGCATGTATATAAACAGTGTAAGAATAGTATTGTAGAGACATTTAAAAAGTATTTGCTGTTAATATTCTTGATGATTTATCTAAACTATATCACTTTATTTTCATTTTAAAATTTTAGTTCACAAAGGTGAAATACTAATGATATTAAAGTGTACGTTAATTTAAAAAACTTCCATCCAAATTTTATTTCTTGTTATTGTTTAGTTAATTATTTCTACCAGTTTCTTCAAAGTATTATTGGGTGAATGGCATCATTTAATTGATTATTATTAAATTGATCTTTCAGAAAAAGCATTATTTAATTGATCTTTCAGAAAAACATATTACTGAGCACATCAATTATTAAATAACATGTTAAAAATAAAAAAGAAACAAATGTTATTTAAATCATTGGAAATTTATTTTACACTGATGTTTCTTATTCAAGAAGGATTCTTGGGGGTTTATAAAAATAATTAATTAATTTAAATACTATGATACAGATATTTAATACTTATAGTATTTATTTTCTTCACAAAGAAGTAACACCGTTCACAGGCTCTCATACCAAATAAAAAATTATTATTCCTTTTTGTTCTTATTTTAGTTTTTTGTCAGTAGAATTTCAGTAGAATTTTATTCCAAAATTCTACTGAAATTCTAGTTTTTAATAGTTAGTTAATAAAATAGTTTTTAATTAATGATCTTTTACGAATAAGATCATATATATTTTTAAAACTAAAAAAAATGAGTAATAACAGACATTTGAACACAAATTAAGGGAGGTTAAATTATTGAAAAGTGATTTTAAAAAAGCTTGCTATTCAATCTAATAATTCCCTTAATGAATAGTTTAACCAAGAATGCGTCTAGGATTTCAAAATAAATTTTTAATTATTCATAGAATTATTAGGATTGATAAAATTCTTGAAAGATATTTGAATGCCGGTCTTTAGAATGAAAATTGAATTTCATTCTCCGGAATTTCTTCGATTATTTTGCATAATATTTTTACGGATGATTCCTAAAAGTTTCTTGATGATTGCACATTTAAAAATGAAAAAAAGTAATAAAATGATTATATTGTGATCGGAAGTCCAAATACAAAATTCAGAAATATATTGTTTTACGAGTAACTTTCGAGGGTTTTTTTATTATTATTAATTTATCAATTTTCACTTGCTCTACTTCTAACTTGCCTTCATCAGTATATAATGATTGAATTATTAAAGGGTGTGCGCAACTTTCACTGTGGATAGTAAAAACTACTCAAAAAATTATAACTGTCTATATAATGAAAAAAATTTAAAAACAGAAGTTAGTTTTTTTATACAGCTTATAATATTCTACATTTTTGCATATCGAATGCTTATATTCTATAAATTAAAATAACGCAGAGTAGAGGGGATTTTCAAATTCACAACATATTTAAAAGCTCATACGTTTTTACAGTTCTCAAATTTTATATTTCTAAGAAAAAACATTCAAAAATTTAATCAACAATTTTAAAGAAAATTGAAGATTTTAACCCCTTTCTTTTTTCTTGAATTCAGAATTTTTCTAAAATAATTATTCTTAAAAACTTTTATGATTGCATAAATGAAGCTGAGATTGTTATAATTTTGCAGCAAAAATATTCATTCTACAAAAAAAAAATATTATGAAGTTTTATTCAATTAACTGTAAAGCAAAATGGAAATTATTTAAAATTTTCCAAGTAGTTTCTGTGTAAAGTATGGATTTTTCACAAATTAGAATTTTGGAACATGTTTTAAAGACCTGATTATATAATCATTTTAGGAGAGCACATTTTTTTCTTAAGATGTTAAATCATTCTAAGCTCCATATCTCAGTCGACTTTTATTTCATGCTAAGAATTACATTGACCTCAACGATAAATCTTTAAGTACAAGAAAAATTGAAAGCGTACAGTTTCCATTAAAAACACAAATTTAATCTGAGAATTTGAAGTAAGTTTCTAATGAAGGATAATTTGTGGAGAATATTTTTATAAAATGCGTGAGGAATATTCTTTTTATAGACAGAAAATACTATATTTTACTGAAGAAGTTGGAATCTTCAAGAATTACTTTTAAATATAGAATAAAATATTGGTAACTCTTTTGCGCGTCTCGATTATTCATAGGGAAATATTTAACTGACATAATTATTTCTGTAAAATATTTTTAATTTATAAAAAATGTTTTATTTATTATTATAAGAATCTTCATTTATTTTAATTTTATTTCTGACAATTTCATTTCACGTCGTTAAATATGTTATTTTGATATTTTTTTGTTTGGCATTATATAAATTTCAATGATTTCAATTCACTTGAAAAGGAAAAAAGCATATTCATAATATCTTGCAAACTAAATCCACACTATTAAAGATTCAGGATTCTTTTAAATCCTTGAAATCTCTTACGTAAGAATAATAAAAAAAAGAAATTAGTTCATGTGTTTTCATGAGTGCTACACAAGTGATATTTTAAATTAAAATAAGATATAAAATAGGAATTTTATCATATAAAAAATTAAAATTATATTCAATGACAAAAAGTAGAATTAACAGTTTTTTAAATATAAAATATTTGATTAAAAACATGGCAATGAAAAATATTTTTGCTATTTTTAAGTTAGAACTATCAAGATGGTTTAGAAACATATTTTGAGAAGTTGAAACCATTAATCATTAGTATTTTTGCGTATATTCTGCTGGATATCCTGTCATTTAATGAAAATATTGTAATATTAAAATTTTAAAAGAATATCAAAATGTGGTTTGGTTACTTGATTTTGGGCTTTCCTTATGCCCGTGATTGGATCGAGCTTTTCTGACGACCTAAATGTATGGGTCTAATACCAGCTACTACTGAAAAATGTAAGGTGTCACGCTTCTGTTTTCCGCATGATCTCGTTCGGAGTTCATGCTTAAGAATTTCCAAGTTTTCTCCTTTGCAACTCGTGAATATAGCCGACAGTTTGTGAAAAATTCCTGCCTGTAGCAAAAGATGTTCAAGTGAACTTCCTCTTTTAAGCTGTTCCTTTTAACGATGTCAAAAAGAGGCTTGCGACCTCACAATATAAAACTAAAACTCGTAGCTAGTTTTTATGTTTATAATTGATTTCCTGGCCATTACGGGAAATCAATAAATTATTCAGACGCTCTATGAATAAGTAAAAATTAATTAAAATAGTGCGACTTTGATTCTTCAAAAAGATGTCCTGATGATTTAAAATAATTGCAATCATAAAATAAGTACATCATTAAATGCATTCATTATAAATACTTTTTATTCTACATTATTATTTAAAAAGCGCAAATGATCTGATGGAACATATGTATATTGATTACTCAATATAATGGCGTGTAGATAGATGCTTTGGCTAAATGTCTGCTTAAGTAAGTCTACAGTGATTTTTCGATATTTTTCGCAAATAAAATAAATATGAAGCATCAAAAGCTATGTAATAATTTATCAAAAAAAATTTGTCAAAATGTATATCTTTAATAACTCAGAATATTAAGGTATTTTTTTACATTATTGCACAAAAATAATAAGGTAAAATATTCCTTTTCAAAGGAATTAAAAAGTTTATTAAAGACCGTAAAGACAAGCTTTGACACCTTGTAGCTTAAGTTGGTTGTAATGCATTTCAATATGCATTTCGTAAATCGCTTTCTGGTAGAATTTACGATAGTCAGTGGGCCTTGTTCACATTATGTAAAGAAGGAAACTTGGAAAATTCCCGAGCACCAACTTTGACAGAAGTGCATCGAGAAGGCAGTAGCGCCCATTTTTCAATATTAGCTGGGATTAAAACAAGGACGAAGTAAATTAAAGATTTTGGCAGCATTTATTTGGAGTCAACCACAAATATTTACCAATTAAATACAAGATTTCTCTTGTTGCCTTCATTTTAAGTGATTTTTTTAATTCGTTATCTGATGTTTTATTCTTTTCACACATGAAAGTCAAATAAAGCCTTTAATATTTTTCTTATTGAATCCGGTTTCCTTAGCCCAGTTTATATTTGGTTATTTATTTATAATTAAATTTTAACTAGAAAAGAAATTGAATCTCACTATATCTTAAAATAAAAATAATTTAACTAAACGTTCTTGAAAAGATAAAAAAAACTTTATGTACATTACATAATAAAATATTTCTAAATTTGATTTAATATACATTTATTCAAAATTAGTTCATATTTTGAGAAAAAGGAAGCAAATCGTTGTAAAGTTGACCTTGGCGAAAATATAGTGGTGTCACACAATTCAACACTTAGAACTTAAAAAATAGTCCCTGACGTATTGATTGTGAAAGCCTGTGGAGGGCTCTGTCTCTATAAAATCTCTATTAAAATAAATCACCTGCTAAAGTTAATAAGGGTTCTAAATAGGTAGGAATGAAATTTGTTTAAAAAAAACTCTCTTACATTTCCCTCAGCTCTTAACCAAGGAAGAATCCTTCCTGGTGTGTAAAAAGCAATATAGCGATAAATAAGCAAATACAGCCACCAACTATTTCTCTTCATGCATTGCATTCCTCCTTATCTTCTTTGTGCGGTCTCATGTCATTCAATCATGTCATCATGTCTCATGTCAAATTGTTGATGACTTAATTAATAAAATATCCTCAGGATTGTTACTAACCAGCCTAGAAAATCAAAAAAATACTGATTTTGTGCCTTACCTCATGTTCAGTGTCTTCTGCCATGCAGCATAGCTATGCAAAAGTAACGGTTTAGATAATTTAAGATATTTCAAACTTTTTATTTGGCGTTATCGCAACCTGAGGATGTAAATCTAGTGTATACATTCAAAATAAAATGTTTTTTGCTTCACTTTGAATTTATTCACTAGATTTACCAAGTTTGATGTCGTTTCATGGGCATTTTTTCCTAGTTTGCAGTAATTAAAGGGTTGCATTATGTTATTAATAAGTCATGAACTCAGAAAACATGTATAGGAGAAACTGTCCTCTGAAATTAAATTTTGCAAGAATTTTTTTGGCACTTTTACCCTTTCTTTTTTTATTTTAAAATATTCTCAATTATTATCAAATTTATATAAAAATAATTAAGTTTACATTTTTATGATTTTAATGAGAGAAAAGCTGTGTCGGATAAAATCTTTAAACTTTTGTCAATTGTTTTTACCTAATACTTTTATTGTATTTTTTTATCTTTATATAAAATTGCAAATGCTATTGCTAAATGCATAACTATTATGGAATGGTTCACATTAAAAAATGTTTTGGAAAAATCTTATAAAAATATTCGCAAAATTAAACGAAACGTCTTAGATAACTTGTTTATTATAATTTGATTTTAACAAAAATGATTATTTTATCTACTCTTCATAAGTACTTCAAATGTTTTTGTTAAATATATCTGTATATAAAACGAAGTTTTCAGAAGCTTGGATCATGCTTTGAATTCAGCGCAAAATAATGAAGTTATTCACAAATTATACTTCAAATATTTGCATAAAATGCATAAAATGAGAAGCGCAACAGAGCAGTTCGAAAAGGAACATGTCGCAGCATTACAACCATCTTCAAAACAATTCTGTACGCATCCTCTGACGTATCGATCTTCATAGTAAAATCCTCCACAGTGACTCATCCGTACAAGCTCTGTATCGATGGTGAGAGTTCCGCTGTCGACTGCGCAGCCTCTGACAACTAAACTTTCTCCTGTATCACCTAAAAGGTTATTGTAAAAATAAAAATAAAAAATTCATTTTATTAACATTAATGAGATACAACTGCACAAAAAAAAACTTTAAAGTTTTTGAGAAACAACTACATATCTGTTAGAAACTTCAAAATGCATTTCTTTTGTTGCTAAGATCAATTGGCTTTGGTAATGAATAAAGTAAGCATTTTCTCAACATATCATAGACTTTAGAAAATTATTGACTTTTCTAGATTTAATAAAACAGTTACATTTATGAAAAAACTTCCCAATTTATATCACATTTGAAAGCGATATAAAAAATTTAGTTTATAAAGTTCTAAATATTAAGCTCACTAAAGGAAAATAATAGAAAAATAAGAAAATAATTTACTAAAAAATTATGCAAAGCTTTAAAATTATAAAAAAAAATAGCATTTGTTATTTATTTTGATTTTATTTTTAAAAAATGTACAGTAGGAATTTGTTTACTTAATGGTTTATTAAAAAATAAACTAATTTTAAACAATAAACTAATTTTAGAAAGAAGTTTAAGAACACTAAAAAATAAAGCAAATGAAGCTCACAGAAATCTTTCTCAGGAAACATTTATTAATCATACAAATATCATTATTTCTCTTCAAAAATTGGTTTTTAATTTTTTAAATATAACTTATTTTAAAAATTAATAATTTTATCGTAATTAAATATAAGTATTAAAGTATATTTTGGAATAACATTAATAGTTTCATCTTTAAAAATATATTTTAATATCACTGATTAAATAATATTTCTATGATAACATCTGGAAAATGTTTATCTACATTAATTTGAGTAAAAATTATTTTTAAAAGAAAAAATTCAGCAAAAGAAAATCGATTCATTTTTTATAATAACGAGTTTAGCAATATATAATATATGTAATAAGCAAAAATGTTTCTCAAAAAATTTAAAATTCATGAATTCAAAAGTAAGCTGAAACAAATTCTTAGAATCATAGATTGTATTGGATCAATATGCATATCACGAAATCAGTACATTACTTGCTCTTAAAATTGATACACCAAGATTAATTGAAAATAACAAACATATATTTATTAGATATAAAAGAAATAGCACATGATTAAATTCAAAAAAATTGAAGGCTTAGATCCTGAAAAATCAAAGCCCACTACAACCAAATCTGCCACAGCACATATTCTCCTGCGGATCAACAAACAAAGATTGAATGGCATGAACAACAACATCTGCTGATACAATTTCAACACGAAGTCACCATAGGTCTATCACTACGAAAAGACCATTGTGACTGATGTGTGGAGACAACCCATTCTCATGGCAACCTCTGACAGTTTTTTGTTCGAAAGAGATATGAAGAATGTGTTGACCAGGGCAGCAGCTGAACATTTTATGTATCAAGGCGCGTGCAGACAATGTCGGTTACATGCAATCACATATTATCCTGCTGAAACGTAGCTCTATGCAGGACTTTGAAAATAGTATAATCACGAACCATCATCCTGCAGAAAGGTGATGGCTATTGTTCAAAATTTCATCAATGAGAACAAGAAGTGATTAAGATGTTTATCCGATGTCATTCCAGGTAAGGCACCAGTTTTATGATTCGAATATATGTTAATAATATGAATTCTCCATGAAGCCGCCGAATGTAGATAAAACCATCATGTTGCTATAAAATAAACAACAATCATCTGTAATCAGGACATCATAGCAATAACACGTTTATGATTAACATTGATCACACCACTGAAAGTGCTCCTGTCTGTGAAATGTCAAGGCCACCTGAAGCCATGGTTGCCAAGCTGATAGTCCATGATGCGCAAATATCGTCGTACTGTTCGTGCAAACATATGTTGTCTTGTAAACGACCTCATTTCTTGACTTAAGGCTGGTAAGATAGTTGTATATTCTATTGTGTGTGTGTGGTTAATACATCTGTCTTCTTGATTGTTTGTGGTAACCGGCCAGGGTGAACCAGTACGGCGTTTCGTATTGCCCTTCTTACGCCATTGATTTAGTATTCTCAGACAGTCATGACTTAACTGTCATCTTAACAGATGGAAGTAGCAGTACTTCGATACAATAAACATCAATTCCGGTAACATACAATTCTGCCTCAGTCAAAGTCAAAAACATGCGGTAAATATTTCTTCTTCTGTTATATGAAATCACAACCATTCACTGATCCATAATGTTCAAATGCAATTTGCGCAGGAGAATTCTACTGCAATTCAGATACACATTGTAGGTTTACATGACGATTATTATTAAATCCCTCCTATTTTACATAAATACGTTGAAAAGCTAATGATATGCTTATTACAGCACTTTTTTCCTGTTGTGAAACGTTCACGTATGTAGCGTATCCTCTTTTTGATATAAAAATTTTAAGGGCCAACAGTGTATATCACTCCTGTGTCCTGTATGTCTGGAGAGGAGGGTACCAACTCAGGTTTTGCCCACCTTATTTTACTGTGATTCAAAATTACGAAGTGTTGGGTTATGATTACAAATTTTAGACTATTGAAATAGATAGCTAGTAACGCGAACACAGCAAAAACAAACAATATTTTGGAGCATTCAAAACTTTAATTTAAGAATAAAGCTTATGTCTATATTATAGATACTATTTTAATTTTGAGTATTCAAGTAATTTGTATTTGAACAATATTTATTGTACGTAAAGTGAAAAATGTAAAAAAATTTTAAGAGATTCTAAATTATAAATTTATTCTAAAATGACTCATATTTAGTTGATTCAGTGATTCACATAGATTCAATTTCAAATATTTACTTTATTTTATATAAAAAATATTGATTTTATTTTCTGTAACTTACAATTGAGCAAAAGTGTTTTTAGTTTAACTCAACTCATAATGTCCTTTTGGAACAAAATAATGATCAAAATAAATCAAAACTTCAGTACCATATGTTCCAGCTAATTTAACACATGTTGTCGCTGGAAAAACTCCGTTCCTTTGTTTCCTTCCAGCCCAGCAAGGACTTTCTAAGATGTCTCTAGTGTAGTTGTTATGAAAAGGGTCGTCACAAGGAGGATATGTTCCAGCAGTGGATATACATTTAAAACAATCCAGGGCAAAACTCTCTGCAAATAAGGAAAAAAAAAAGGAATATTCCTGCTATAATACAAATGATTTCTAATAAAAATTTTAATCTTTTGGAAATATTATGAATGTGGTTTTCCTCGTTCTATATTATTTCTTTTTCACTGCTCTTAATTTTTCTTGATTTTGTTCTTTTTATCTACCATTGGTAATGAAAAATATCCTTAGCATTGATCAAGAAAAAAGGAAGCTAAATGAAAATGTGACTAAAAAGAGAAATGTTCAATAACATTTTAGACGAAGTTTGGACTATAAATATTGAAATATCTTTAAGGACTAATTTTCACTATATTTAAGTTAAAATTTTTAACCGAAAATGAGTGATTCGATATTAGCAATGTATGTACAATGGAATTTAAAAATTTATGCATTTAATTTGTTCTGCCAAGCAATTTGAATACAGACCACTTTTACAATGAAAATGATATTCTTGCATATTAAATTTCACGAACTTACACTTGTCATTTGTAAGAAAAAGATTTAAACTTCTTCAAATTGTTTTTCATATTTACGCATAAAATATCTGCAATAATCCAGTTATAAGTAAAGTTATATACGTTTAATAAATATATTTTTATATTGAGATTTTTACCTGAAAATAAGAGAAAATGTGAAATGGAATAAATTCTAATTTTTCTATAATCTCTCTCTAAACTCTGCAAGATTTACGAATACTGTTAATTCCTAGAATTTCAAATATTCTGAATGATTAACTAATAGAGATAAAAAATAAAAAGCAAGATAATGTTCAAGCACTATCTTAAAATTTTTCTTACAAACATTACCATAAGAATCATAAAAACAATATCTATTGCGAAGTAAAATTTAAAAACTCTTTTAAGCCCCGAAAACAAATATAAGAAAATAAAAATAAAAAATAACTAAATGAATTTAGTATTGAAAAAGTAATAAAGACGAGATGATGCTGTGCGAATTTCCTAAACATAGTATTCTGTCATTCTCATTTGATTAAATTAAAAGATTACAGCTGAACTCCGTTAAAGTTAACGTTAATTAAAAGCAGAGCTGCATTTTCAATGAACGACTCCCTTCCTAAAAGCTCTTCCTAAAAATATTTTAAGGGCACCGAAATTCTCCAATTATTTATATTTCGGTATATGAGAAAAGCTGCCACAATTCTAAAGCTAATTTTGAAAGTTTTCAGAAAGTGTAAGAATCGTTTTTAAGTAAAATTTTGTGGATACATCAATACTCACAATGATTTTAAGAGACATCATTGGTTTGAATTGAATTTTAATATTCTACCACTAGAGAGTTACTAAAGATTAAATTACCATGTAAATTAAATTACTGAAAAGATTTAAACTCAATGATTATATTAAAGAATATTTTAATCTATTTTGATTATTATCAATATTATTTTTAATTTACTTTGATTAAAAATAGTACTATAATTTTGGTGAACATTTTTTTAAACTTCACTGGTAGTAATATCATTGTATAAATATTATTAAATCATGGAGATAAAATGCATCAAAAATTGAGTATTTGAATCCAAATTCTTTTTTTAATTCATGAGTTCCGAAAATTCATTTTAAGCTTGAACATACCATGATTAGTTTAATTTATATAAAAGTTTTTATTTCGGATCCCTAATTGCTTTGTTTGCTTAATCATTTTCACATTGTACAGTACGAATATTATCTTCCATCACGAATAAGCAAAAAAAGAAATATGTTTAAACGTGGTGCAAAATAGTTATAAAATAAATAATATAATCAAAAGGATTAAATCACTGTTACCATGAAGATTTTTACCTTCCTTGTTAATACATTTTTTAATCCTCTTTTACAATTTTAACAATATAAAAGGTAATAAAAATTAGCAAAGGAAAATATTAATGGATACAATTTCTTTCTTATACAAATAACTTTCTTACAAGCATTTTCTTGAACAGAGGAAGATTTTAACTAAATATTATTATGGAGAATTCAAATACATTTAAAATTAAATCTTGGAAAGCGCATACTTTCTGATCACTCTATTTCTTAAAGTTAGTTGATATTACAATTTATATGTTGTCCGTGACACAATAAGAATTTGTTCATTATTCTTTTACACCAACAAATACTGGGATAAGTAACTATAAGCTACAAAGGTATAAGATACCTACTTGAAATGATTTTTTTGTCTTGGGTTTTTTGTTATAAACGTTATCAAGTCATTCATTAAACACGTTAGAAATGGATCTAAAAATTTTATGAGTGTGCCAAATGTTTGAATACACGGGAAAAAGTAAAAAGTAAATATTTTCGAATAATTCGATACTAAAAATTTGTTGAAAGCATTTCTTTATAAAATGAAATATATATATATATATATATATATATATATATATATATATATATATATATATATATATATATATATATATATATATATATATATAAATTTTTTGTCAAATTAATTTTACCTTTTACAATAATAGAGAGAATTATGGTCTGAAAAGCTAATAAGGTTATCAGCTGTTTGATTAAAGCAGCGTTGAAAGTCTTCATTTCATGAGATGTTGACCAAGGAAACTTTTTTTCTTCTTGAGGATAAAATAGGTTACAAAAGACGTTTCAACCGCTTCACATAAACATCTACAAAATGAAAAGATAATTACTCCCAATTCCTCCTTTTTGAGGGCAATTTATTCCAATATATAAATAGAGATAAATATTTAAACCATCATATATAACTTTAAAGTTAAGCTTTTCACGCCTGGAGAAAATAAAAGGCTGATGACAACTGAATATGTTTGACTTAATTATTAGGTAAAATAATTGAGTTGAAACTTTGTAATTTGGAAGAAGATAAAATTTCTGCATAAGATTCTTAAATGCCGCTAAAAAACCTTTATTATTCCCATGGTTTCTCAATCGTTGTGCTTTTATTTAAATAATTTCTTTTTTCTAAAGAGAAATCTGTAAACCAATTGAGAACTTTTTTTTAAAATTAGTTTGAATCTTTTCTACTAGATTATTCAAATATAACTGATATCTACCTGAATTCAGTAAAATGAATGTTACATGCTTCATAATTTAATTAATAATAAATCGTTCTTTCTGTAACCATTAGAACTAAAAAATTTGTATATAGCTTATTCTCTGCAAAACTGTTTACTTTACATAACACTCTAATGTCAAAATAGTTATATTAACATGATTATCTAAAGCTAATTTAAGACAAAAATTTAAGATTAATTTTTTATTTAAACTTTGAAAGTAAAAAAAGCTTTCTTGAAATTTAAAAGAACAAATAAAATTTTTTATGTAAAAGAGATGTACATCTAAAACACATTTGAATTAAATACAATAATAAACTTCAAAATAAAAGCAAGTGAATCAAAAGCATAATCATCACCAACCTTTAAAAAAAGTCGACCCAATTCTACAGGAAATTAAACAAATTTTTAATTGTACATTTTACAGGCAGTTATAATGTCATTTTTGCTATTAAGAAACTAATAATAATTGAGTTATAATGAGTTTACGTTTATTAATAACACTATATTGATTAGGAATGGGGGAAAAAGTTATTTTTAGCTAAGAATTTTCCGGATAATATATATATATATATATATATATATATATATATATATATATATATATATATATATATATATATATATATATCTTATTTAATGGAATTGTATTTTATAGTGAAGTCCAGTATTCTACTATTAAAATTTTTGTAATTTTACTTCACACACTAATATAAAAATCAAAAATTTTCCTTCGGGAAGAAATTGATCTTTTAAAACTTAGTTTGTGTATTAGCGAAAAAATAAAATTTAGTTAACGAAAAACTTGTCTTTTCCAACAAACTTTTCTTTTCTTGGCAATCTATTGGTAAAGCCATTAGTTTAAAAAAGAGGTAATGTATTAAAAATAAATTTATACGTTATTTCTTCATTTACTGTGGATTCTGGTCAAATTAATCCATCATTGGCATTACAAGGTTAAACCAATAAACTAAACCTTTGCGATTTATTACAAGTTACTTACACTTGTGATTTTTATTTTTTTGCCTTTTAATCATACGTTTCATGTGGAATTAAAAAAAACATGCATTAGTGCAACAAGTTACTCCATCAAGAACAAAATATTAGAATCATAGTATAGTTAATATTTTAATTAATATTAATTATTTAATAACGGAACATATTTTTTGGAAAAAGTATTTATTTTACTATAAATGATTATCTGAAAATTATCTTACTTTGTGACCCTCCCTCTTAAATTAATGGAGGCTGCAACAACGCAAAACTTTTGCACGCAACTTTTCTTTTCACCGCGCTTGTTTTTTATAGAAAAGATTGAATATCATAAAAAAATCATCTCTTTTCCCATAATATGTTATCATCAAATTTGACGTTGACGAAAGATGGATACATTCGAGAAGAGTTTCGTGACATGTTTCGACACTAATGATACGATTTTCCTTTAAATCAATAGAATGATAGTATAAAAAAATGAATTTGCTTCGCTCAATTGAAATATTATATTGCGATAAAATTCACAATGCGTAGGTTCAAAATGTCTGATTCAAGCTAAAAAGAAGTGTGCAGATAAACAGTTTCAGTTTTTTTGAAATGGCAATCCTTTCCAGTTATTATTATGTGGAATACACGTTTTTAAAATGCAGTCGTAAACAAACAATGTGATCCCTATTTGACTTACAGATCTATAAAGGAAATCCAATTCGACCTTTTTACTTGTTTAAAGAACAACTCTTTGAGATGTTGATTCAGGAAGTTGATTCAATAATTTATTGAGAACAATCAAGTAGGGACATCATATGCTCCTTTCTTTTTGTCTTGCATTAAAGAAAAGGGATTATATGGACTCTTCATAGTCAAGTGAAGGAAACATG
Source organism: Latrodectus hesperus (assembly GCA_037975125.1). Taxonomy (NCBI): domain Eukaryota; kingdom Metazoa; phylum Arthropoda; class Arachnida; order Araneae; family Theridiidae; genus Latrodectus; species Latrodectus hesperus. The sequence goes on along the minus strand of CM075854.1, from coordinate 111,330,616 downwards.
TTCTGCTGAGTTGAATATATTGAGTTCGAACTTAACATTTGTGCGTAACGATTTTGCGTTTGGTACACACATCTCTTTGGGTGGGTGCTCCAGATTTTTCCAAGTTTACATACTTTAGACAAGTGAATACAATTCATTATTTATTTGAAAATTACCCACTGAAAAGACTTCATGAAAAAATACAACTAACAGCACCTTCCATTTGTTAAACTGTTCGTTACTTGATGTTATATTCATACCAAATTAATTTAAATAAGCTGGTCCCAATGGAGAAGTGAGACACCATTTACAGGTGCCTGTCATTGTGACTGTAATCATTGGCACTTGAGAATCCAAGTGCTAATTGATCTTTGCTGTCCCTTTTGTCGCAGCCTTTTAGACATTACAAATCCGCTTCCATCTCTCCTTCCCTGAGCTTCTCTGTGCACCAATCTTTTGCTTCTCTTGCTGCGCTGTCTGTCTGTTGTCCTAATTCCGTACCTCTTGAAACACTTCAAAGTTGATTGTTTAGGTTCCACTTGCTTCAGCTAGACCGGCCCATACCATTTGGTCTCTTTGAATCTATGAGAGGTCCTACATTTTATGCTTTTGAAATAATCAATCCAAGGCTGATTGAACTTCAATAAAGCTATCACATACCACTGGGCCGCCCAACTTGTCTAGTGGTCAGCGTGCCTGACTACGGATAAGGAGGTCCTGAGTTCGAATCCCGGTTCGGGCATGGATGTACTTTCTCTCTCTATCTTTCCTGTCTTTGTCCTTTCCTTGTATGAATGAGGTGTGAATGGTTGCCCTATAAACGGGTACCTATGGCATGTGTGTAGAGCAAAGTCGTTCTTTCACCTTCATAGTGTTCTGATTAAAACGAAAGACGCTCCCAATCGACTTAAATTCGCATAGCCAAAGGCATAGCGAGCTTGGCTTGCCCAAGTGACATTAGTAACAACAACAACATAACACTGGAATACGTACATTTCTATTTATATAATGTAGTAACTATTATTATATTTTAAATCTTACAAAGCGTATTTAAAAATGTCACTTTTACTCTCAGGGGTTTCCATTATTATAATAACCACCCATACATTTTAAATGATAGTTTTCCCTAAATTTTTTCATATTACACAATTAAAGAACAATATTAGATCGGGAGTTGTCACACTGCATAGGATCTATCAACATGATAGTCGTTAGACTAAAATCAAATTCAGCATTTTCCAATAACAAGAATGGAATCAGAATATCAGAGTCCGAAAGAACGTTCCTTAAATTCTGCAAACAAATCCTGTAGTATTGCTTTATATTATAGTTTGAAACAAATGTCCATCATTGACATATTCAATGTCAATGGTCGTATCTGTGACTTGGTAACTATACCTAATTTTAAATAAAATTTAATATGTAAACATAGGTAGCGTTTTCATACTTTTTTAAATAATCTTTCCCAATGTGGATGTAGTTTTGTCTCACCCTATGTAAAATCCTTTTTTCAATATTTAGCATATTTTTGGAAAGTCTATTAAACTTAAACTCCGTTTTTAAGGCATTAATGCAAAAATTTAATGAGTTTTATTCAAACTTGGTGATATTTTTAGCAGCATAACCTTGACGACTTAACTTCTAATATTTATTGAATGATGCATAATATTTTTTTAATGATTGTCTAATATTTTTAAGAGTTATATTTAATGATAAAGTAAAGAATGAACATTTTAAAATTTGTGAATTTTATATTTTATACCGTAAGTGAGATGTGTGTACATAACTTAAAGGAGGCTTTCTTATTACAATTTTGATATTTGTAAATAGATCTTCAAATAATTGAAAGAAACATGAAGTAGAAAAAGAAACGTTTAATGAAAAAATTGAGATTCATACAATATTGTGAGAATGATACACCTAAATATTTTTTTCATTTCAATGCATATTACTTTAAATTATTAAGAAGTACATTTCTATTAAATAATTTGACTCGATTATATGATTATTTAATTTTAATGTAATACGCGTAATATATTAGATTAATGTTAGGTTTATTGTACGGTCTTTCCTTTTACTCATGAAAATCAATTCGACGGGGAATTATGGTCCATAATTTTTTAAAATTCGCTAATCAAACATTTATGCTCAAAGGAAGAATCGAACCATAAACTATTAAACCAAAGACCACTGTGTTAAATGTTCAGCTACCGATTGTGATAAAGTACTTTAGAATTAAACAAATTAAACTTTTAATTATGTTAAAATATAAAAAAAGAATGTTGAAAAGAAACGAAATTTGTCTAATATCTGAAACTTTTCCTATTAACTGTAAAATGAAGTAAGTTTTATGTCAATACCTATTAACTTTTTGTTTTACAAAACTCTTGAAGAAGCAAATAGAATTGGTACATTAATTTAATTTAAGACAGTAAAAGTGCTTTCAAGTTTTCCTTAATCTTCACAATTAATAAAAAAATTATTCTGAAGATAGAATGATTTTACTGCAGATCTTTTTACATTATATTTTTTAGTTTTTAAAATAAGAAACTCGACATTTAAATGCTGAACTTCATTATTTTCTCGATGTGTGACACTATTCTTTATCCACTTCTGCAATCTTCTTTTAGATTCTTAATCTTATTTGCGAGAGTCAATTTATATTCCAGAACATACCCGTTGTATAGTTTTAGCTTTTTATTATCAACTCAATTTAAAATATCTCTCTTTTTCATTTTAAGTATCCAAAATGAAACACACAAAAGTTGTACTTCTTAAAGACAAGAATTTTACGTTAGTTATTGTTTTTCCCTAATTCACACGTAATTAAAGCCGTAAAAGACCCACTACTATCTCGTAATCTTGGACTATAATCAAGAGACAAGCGACACCTGAGTTTGCATCCTTCTCCGGATTTGGATCTAAGAGCTTTGAACTTACATCGGCTCGTTCAGCACAATCTTCTGTTGAGTTGGGTATTGAACCTACTAACTTTTGTACTTTTTCCCCTCCAAGCTACTAAAGAATGATAATAATTTTCAATAGAAGTTCGTCGACCAACTTGTCTAGTAGTCAGCGTGCCTGACTACGGATAAGGAGGTCCTGGGTTCGAATCCCGGCTCGGGCATGGATGTACTTTCTCTCTCTATCTATCCTGTCTTTGTCCTTTCCTTGTATGAATGAGGTATGAATGGTTGCCTACCCTATAAAACGGGTACCTAAGGCATGTCTGTAGAGCAAAGTCGTACTTTCACCTTCATGGTGCTCTGATTAAAACGAAAGACGATCCCAATCGACCTAATTCGCATAGCATAGCGAGCTTGGCTTGTCCAAGTGTCATTAGTAAACAACAAATAGTTCGGCCGTTCTCTTGTGATACGGAAATTTTAGCTTTGATTTTAGAGTATTTATAATTAAAAAAATAAAAAAACGTAACAATAAACGAAATTTTTATGGAATACTTGTATACTTCAGTAATATTCAACTTTTCTGGTATATATATATATATATATATATATATATATATATATATATATATATATATATATATATATATATATATATATATATATATATATAGAAAACAGAAACTCCAAAGCCATCTCTTGATCTTCAACAGTGGGAATGCTCAAACTTGAGACTTCTCTCTGAAAAATATGTGTTTTATGTTTTTATGACTAATTAAAATATGCTTATACATTTTTTAGACCAATGACATTTATCATTAAATAAGCGTGAAAAAAAGTAGTCGCTCTTGTAAATATTAAATTAGTATTGCAAATTAGTTTAATAGTATTTAGAAAAGAGATTGTTTTCTTGTCCCACAAGATTGCTTAAGTCCATGAACCCATGATAGTCATGAGGAAGGGTGTGAGATGCAGCTTCAGGAGGTTCAAGACAGAGAGGCACCACAAGTTTAAGTCTGACATTTGCATCAATCCGGCAAAGCATATAGATAGGCAGGCAGTTGGATCTTAGTATTTAACAAATGTTGAACAAGCAGAAAACTCCTAGACTCGGCCAGTCCCCTAAAGATATATTGTTTCACTTGGAGGATATAGCGATCACCCCATATTTTGGTGCCCTGCCGCAGTTATTAAATTTCATGGATCTTCTTTTGGCTCGAGATTCTAACGCACAACCTTCCGACAACGACAATGAATGTCTTAACCAACCATATCATCACGATATTAACATATGTTAAAAATATCTTATTGTCCTGAAAGTACCCATGAAAGAGCTTTACATTTTTCAAGAAAAAATATTAACTGCATAATGTTCTTATGACTAATTTAATAATAACTCAGTAAGGATTAGAAATAGTTTCATTAGTACATTCATTCAAAAAATTATGCAATTAAAATCATTCATCAATTTAGTAATACGGAATATAATCGTAGTATTTATTTTTCTAACTGAGAAAAGTATATATATATATATATATATATATATATATATATATATATATATATATATATATATATATATATATATATATATATATATATATATATACAGGGTGGTTAAAATTAAACGCACAGTACTTAGAGGCTCATAGCTCCGGTTCTACCGAACGGATCCGAATGAAATTTAAAATATACGTTATGTAGAACATGCGCTCGGGGTTTTTGCAATAAAAAAAGGTTAAAAGTTTCGCCAATAGATGGCGCTGTAATGACGTAAGAAGAAAGATAACATTAAAAATTCAAAGAATAAAGGAAGGTTTATTGAATTACACACCCGTATGCTCTACGTGCATACCTTGTCGGTCAACAATAAAATGCTGAAAGCGTACGATCGCGTGTTCAACGACCGCACGCAACATATCGGGATGAATTAGTGAGACGTGGCGTACGATAGACGCTTTCAACTCTGCTTCATTAGTTACACTTCCTTGATAAACGCGATCTTTGAGAAAACCCCACAGCCAGAAGTCGCAAAGATTTAGATCTGGTGACCTTGCTGGCCAGGCAATGGGGAAAGTCCGCGAGATGACGCGTTAATCAGGGAAGTGATCTCGAATCACAGACTTCGCACGTCGCGCCGTATGAGCAGTTGCTCCATCTTGCATGAAGACTGTGGTGGCCAAGCAGCCTCGTTGCCTTAACGCCGGGACAACATGTTCTTCCATGAGTCTAGCGTAGCGGTCACTGGTGACGGTACACCGAACAAATCCGTTCCCTCTAACTTCCTCGAAGAAGTACGGGCCCAAAATGAAGTTCGCCGTGAAGCCACACCATGCGGTGATGTATGGGGAATGTAGCGGCTGTTGTTACATGGCATGAGGATTGGTGGAACCCCATATGTGACAGTTCTGTGTGTTCACAGCACCATCTAAATGAAATGAGCCTCGTCTGTCCATAAGATATGCGACGGCCAGTTGTCATCCACTCTCATCCTCGCCAGAAAAGACAAGGCAAAATTCAGAGGTGCAGAGTGGTCGTGAGGTCTCAATTGTTGCACGAAATGCATCTTGTACGGGTAGAGCTTCAAAATTTTGCGTAAAATCATACGCACAGTTGCCCATAGAATATTCAGTGATCGTGCTATTGAGCGGTCACTTACAGACACATTGGAAGAATAATATATATATATATATATATATATATATATATATATATATATATATATATATATATATATATATATATATATATATATATATATATATATATATATATATATAATTTAAACTCAAATTTCAATGCCAGAATATTTGGTTAAAATAAAATTTTAGTTTAGTACATGAACATAAAACTAACTGTAAACTCTAGTTTTGAATTTAATTACCCCTCGTTTAAGAAAAATGACGTTTAAGCCAAACCAAATTAATAAGAACATAAACCAAATGTAAATAGTAAACTTTACATGATTTTATTTTAATACTACAAGCTAAGCAATCTATTAGCTACAAAATGTGGATGAATTACTTATTAATTATAAGGAGATCTTTGCCAACAAGCTTTGTTACTTTCGTACAAAGTGAAAAGAAATTATTCATAATAACTGTGGTTATGAAAAAATATTCCTACGTATGAAAAGAACTATACAGAATTGAGAGTTTTCTGTAAGCACTAACAAACAAATTATGAAACAAAGCTTTATTTTGCTTTGTTTTCATTCAAATTTTATTGTGAAGCTGTTATTTAAGTCCTACAATAAAATTGATTTCTTCTCCATTGAAGGAAAAAGTTCATATTTTATTTAAATGTTAGAATACGGTTCAAAAATTCAGTAAAAAATATTGATTTATTCTAAGAATCTATAATCAAAATTAATGTATTTTAGCAATTCATAAAATATTCAACATTATCTAAGATAAAAAGTTTCAAAAAAATAATTTTTGAAACATTTTGATTTACTATATTGTCTTAATATGTATAATATTTATGTTTTATGTACATTGAAACAAGTGAAAAACTTTTGTAAAAAATGTTAATAATACATATCTTACATTTAAGCAATCTTTTAAATAATTTGTAATTTTTTTCATTTTCGACTCAAAGTTATAATAAGCTAATTCATCTCGCATTTTTATTTCACTAATTAGTAATTTTATAACTAAAACATCAGATTTCTGGTCCTTATTTAGTGTTCTTGTATACTTACTTAGTGTTTCTATTTAATCCATCCATGAAAAGGTACATTTATTATGCATGACATTTTCATCTTATCTTTTAAATTAAGATGAATTTATTCTTCTGCTTAAGAAACTACGTGACTTAAAGAAATTTTCTCAACATACTGAAGTGCTGTAATTTTGAGCTGTTTTTTAAAAAAAATGTAAAATAAAAACCTTTTCACAGATTAATAATTAATTTTCAAAATAAATTAAGAAACTTAATCAGAATTCAGATTCATTTCTGCAAAAATAAATACAATTTTCCTTAGAAGTCAATACAATTTTCCTTAGATTCAGTTTTATGAAATTCATTTTACGGCAACAATCTGATATAATATTCATCAAATCAATATTAAAGATCAAAACTGTCAAAAGAAAAATTATTTCCTCATTATTTAGAATCTTTTAAAATGAATATATTTTTTCATTATTGTCTTATTTAATTTGTACTAGTATAGCTATGAATAATTAACTATTGGAATCTTTTAAAAAACAGGATTAAGTCTTTAGTTGAAAAACGACATCATAAAATTTGATAATGACAAAAATCCAGCCAATAAATTAGATATGATTTTTTACATCATAACAATGACGACATCGAGCTAATAGCTGAAGGGGGCCAGTGTCTTGGACTTCAATTGAAGAATTTGTGAGTTCGACTCCCAAATTCTTGGGAATTGTGTAGAATGTGGATACTTATGATAATTTGTAATCCCCCTTTAAATCGTAGATCTCGCTCAAATTATGTTTCATGTGTAAAAAAAAATGACTTCCACGTGATAACGCAAACCAATTATGTAATGAAATACATGGTAATGGGGCTTACAATAAGCAATGTAAAATATCTCAGCTTTGAAACATGGCTTCCTGAATATATCAACAGAAACTATAAGAAAAACACTCATAGCTTTAAAATGCATAGTATAGAATATTTAACCTATAACTTTGTCAAAATCTGCTTAAGGGCACTAGGTCGAATGGTACGGGAACGGCTTAGGTATCCATCAAGAACGCAAGATGGCGTATGTGAAATAAACCCATCACAGCGCTGAGAGCGCCATCTGTAAACAAGAGATACTTAGTTGATGATTTGTATCGAATGTGTAAACATGTATTTATTTTTTTACAGCATATATTATTAAGAGAGTTTGAACAATATTTAAAATGTTGGATACAGTTATATAATAAGATTACTGTAAGAAACCAACTTTCACATAAGGTTACTATGAGAAACCAACTTCCACACGTTTTTTCATTTCATCTCTTTAATATAAATATACATGTTGGAGCATCATAACGAATGAGTAATAATGGTCCAACCATGATTTTAATTATGATATATGAGTGTTTTAACTTAAAAATAGTCCCATTATTTAATACTACTATCATGCATTCTAAAACCCCAATAGCAACTTTTTCTCACAAACTCTAGTTTCCTTATTTTCTCTTTGAAGATGAATGACTGATGATAAGTATACCAAATAAAAAGATTCTGAAATTTCTAAAAAGTTTTACTGCCTTTTTATGTAAGTGGCCCAAATAAAAATTTAATAAATGTAAGTAGTATTAAATAGAGTAGTTTGTGTACCTTGGCTCAATTTTTACTTTATTTTAATACATGCTTTCATTAATTTGGACTACCTGGATCCCTTATTAATCCGGATTAATGAGGTTCTACTGTATCGCTTTATATTTTTGAAATCTCACTTGTTTTTATGTAAAAAATATCTTCTAATTTTCATCTCATTCTGATTAGTTTTCAAGATATTGCAGCATGGCGACATCAAAAACTTGATGAATTCACCCCTTGGGGATAATTCTCTTTTACCATTATATAATATGCGCATACTGTTTAAAAAACTGCTCTCTTAAATTGCATTTACATATAATCAACAAATATTCCATTTGCCATTCCATTACAAAGTATGTTACGCTACTTATGTTAAGCAAATCGTGTTATATTTTTAAGTTATTTTATTATTATATTACTGTAGGCTTGAGATGAAGTGCAAAAATAAATAACGCGCTTAAAACACTCTAGACCTCTCTAACCGAAAAGTACCACTGCTTTTTCTTTAAGAAGATGTTTAAATAAAATAACATTAATTTTTCTTATGTTTGAAAAGAATTTATTCCAACTGCATTATGTATTGAGCAAAATATTTATCCTTCAAGATAAATATTTTTAATCAAAGAATTAACATTCATTGATTAAGTATGAATGAACAACTCACGCAGGTACATGAAAGGAGAGGCTGAAGATTTTGTAAGGAAAGATAGCATAATTTCCCTTACTCTGCTCTATAAGCTAGTATTCAATGTGGAGGTAGATCGTTCTTGTGCGCTTGTCATCTGCATTCCCGCGGGAGGTCCTAGTTGAAAAATATCCCCAAAACTCGACTCCTTCACCTGAAGACTTAGATGCAGTTTCTCCAATTCTAGATTCCCTGTAGAGAAATAAAACGAATATGATTTCAAAAAATGAGAATAAAAGAAACAAAACGATGATCAAAAGATTTTATGAGGCTTTAAAATTTAAATTTTTTATTCATTCAATTCACCTACTTGCTCCTCTTACTAGCAAAATGGTGCGTGACAACAAAAAGGGAACATCCTATTCAAGAAAATGTATTCTTTCCATCAGATGGGAAAATATATTCTTGAATTTGATATAAATATTTTTTCCGTATCCACTATATTAAAACAGAATTTTTATTCGAGCTCCTTTTTTCTACCTATCAGAAACATCCATTTATGCACAATTTAAATATGCTTTATGTTCGATAAAAACTTGCACAGTTGTTACCGAATGAATAAATGGAAGATGGGTTTCTTGTTTAAAGGGAAGGGTACACACAGAAAGAAAACAAACAATTCCAGATAGAAGGTATTATAGGTTAGTTTTTCTTATAAATGTGAAAGTGAGGTTGAAGAGAGAGAAAGAGAAGTTTACTCGTACATATTCTAATATAAAAATATTATCAACAAACATGAAATAAGAAAAGTAAAAATTTATTATTTAAAGAGAAAATTTTACTTAGAAAGTATAAAATTGAAATTAGGGCACAATAGGTTATAAAAAATGAAACTAAAAAGTAAAATTTCTTTGCTTTTCAAATCAAAACTAAGTATGAAAATATTTTTCCCCACCTGAAATGGCAAAAATTTTTCAATTTTTAATATGTTTCTTAAAACAGTTTAAATGGGGTATTTAAGTTACTATATTATTTACAAGGGTAAATCCGTGAAACAGAATCTTTCATTAGTTAAGAATTTCTTTCATCAGACTGATTGGTCAGTAATAAATGTTATAAAACATAAAGGCATAGAGACAAGATAGATGCACAATAGATATACTTTATAATTTCATATCTATATCTTGAACATATTATTGTGAATTTGAATATAATTTTCCATGTCTGCCGTTTAAAGCACAGCAAAAAATTTAAAAAAAAGCATCAAAAGTGACATTTCGAGTATTATATAATAGCATCTAGTACTACCTAACTAAGAAAAGACAATGATAATAACTCTCTTCTTCTGGAGCAAAAAAAGACAAACTGAAGGAAAATCATTTAAGATCTAAGATTATGTCATTCAAGTTGCGCAGAAGAAAAATAACAGCAGGCATATATTTCAAGTTAAGAATTTTAAAACTATATGAATGAAATCTTAATTCTGTTTGTCCACCAAAATTTTGTTGAAAATGGCTATACAGAATAGAGAGAAACTTTTATCGGGTTTGTGAAACCTATTTGGTTTCCGCCAACTTAAAATAAAAAGAAAGATTCCTCTCGCAATTTTTATTAGAATGTCTTTTAATTTTAAAACACTTATATAATACTGATTTGAATTGCCTGTGTGTAAAGTGACTTTTTTTTATTTTGTGATATAAATAATTTAAGAAATGTAACATAATTCGTATCGCTTCGAGAAAGTAACATGTAGTTCTTCCTTTTTTAAGTATCATTATTTATGTGTTATTGATGAAATATATGGAGCAAAAATTTTTACGACGGATCCCCTTTTTCTTATATATATATATATATATATATATATATATATATATATATATATATATATATATATATATATATATATATATATATATATATATATATATATATATATATATGTGTGTGTGTGTGTGTGTCAAAATTGAGGGAGTGGATCTTCTGGTGGTGCCATCTGTCGGAGGATTTGAAGAGCAAAGTCGCACTTTCACCTTCGTGGTACTCTGCTCTCATTAAGTGAAAGACACGCCTTACTGACTTAAATTTGCATAGCCAAGGCATAGCGAGCTTGCTTTGTCTAAGTGTCATTAGTAACAACAACACACAACATATATATAATTATATATACAATTTTTTTATTATATTTTTAATAAGTATTGATTTCGAACTTTTCAACGAATGTATTTTCACCTTTTCCAATACATCACTACTTAGAAATGAGTCAAAATGTGAAAGAAAGAATTTCGACGTCAATATTTAATAACTTCCTAACAAAAAAGAGTTTTCATGCATTATACTCATTATCCATTTTGTGTTCAGCTAATCTATCCATAAAACTTTCTTTTGGGACGAAAAAATCACTTTGTGAGAAAGTATTAGCTAAATTATTTTGTAATGTGCGTACATACTTCCGTGTATTAAGCCGTAAGTAAGACTTTATGTTCTCACGTTTAAAGTAAAACTTTAATCATAAGTAATTTTCTACATCTGTGTGGTTTTATTTATTTCGTGTGGTATGCACACTCACACAAAAATAGCTAACGTAAATTCTGCTTGTTTTCATTGCATTAATTTAATGTTTGTTTTTTCAATTCTTGACTAGATTGTTACTTAAAATATATTATATAATATATACACTTTTATACGTTGAACTATATAATTTCATGTTTTAACGTTTAAACTGAAATTTCAAACCTAACGGATTTTTCTTTCAAAATCTGTTTATTTCAGTATGCCATCTACATGAAACATCAAATGTATATTCTGTTTTCATTACACTAATTTGTCTTTCCATTCTTAACAAGGCAAGATGCCTGAAATCTAGATTTATATCATCCCAAAATCTCAACTAAGAGAGCATGCGGTAAGTCAGATGTAGACATAAAGTTCATTGAACCAGTTGTGAAAAGAGTTAAATGGGTAGCAGCGAAGTGGATTTATTCAACTCATGCATACATATGCAGAGAATTCTTTGCCTCACTTGTGGAATATCGTGTATAAGTGAAGATTTCATTTATTATGAAAGCACATATATGGAGAAGATTACATGTTGATGGGTCAGTTTGTGAGCATCTGTATGACAGCGGACTATCAGCAGATTACATGTGGTTCATGATACTTAAGAAATTAATTGTAGTTCTGTTAAATTACTTTGGGTGTAAACCTGAGCATGGGATATCAATACAGGGGACATTGGAAAGGATACCATAAAATGCATCTGAAGGGATATCAGAAAACAATGCATGAAATTTTACAGGAAATATAAGAAAGATTCAAACAACATAAAAAAATATTGAATCAATTAACTTAAGAATTGAAGAAAACAAGAGCAACTCTCTTAACGAAGAGTGTCCACATTCCAAGTAGTGGGAATGATTTTTACAGGGAGGCAAAATTAAAATATATTGAACTCAATAAATTTAACTCCACTTAGACAAGATTTTAAATGATAATGTATTTCTTCTAAAATTTTGAAAACTGTTAGTGATTCGAGAAAAAGTTTGGTTCTACGTGTCCAGAAAACCAAATTTAGTTGAATCTACATGAATTAATGACTAAACAATCTTCTGCTTTTATTTTTTAACTTTTTTTTGTCTTTAGTTCTATTTATTTATTCACAGTATGGTGTTGAGTTATCAGAATGTTTGTTTTCTTAAAACTAAGAGTCCCTTTTATGATGCTCAAGTGATATCTTTAATTATTTGAAAATTAAATTTTTTTACATTAAATTGCAGATCTTGGTTCAATTAACTTCATTTTTGTGAAAAGAATTCACGTAGAGAAACAAACAAATCAAAACAAACCGTAGGAGAGACAGCTTAACATATAAAATTGTTTAAGGCATTTTTTTAACAACTGCAGCCATTTAAATCATCGGAGGATTTTGTTTTATAAATACTTAATAATATTAAAGGGGAAAAACATTGGAAACATCCAAGCACACATGTTGACAGTTGTGTAAGTAGAAATGTAAAGAATTGAAATTAAACCTGTTGAGACTTCCCTTCCGAAAAACGTTGTCCTATTACTAGGTCACACATGAAATCATAATTTCTACTATCAACTTTAATAAAACTAAATTACATAATAAATAATAGTTCTAACAGAAAAGAATAAAGTAATTTTGCACCCTTTTTTTAATAAATGTTTTTGTATGAAAAGTTGAAAAGTTATTTAAGTTAAAAATAATTAATGTGATAACAATCGTTATGCAGGTATTTGTGAAGGGAGTTTCTAAAAAATTGCGGTTTGGTTTGTTTGCTGCTCAACGGTCATCTTTTGCACACGAGGGCCAAATAGACCGGGTCCTACGGCTTAAAGTGGATTCCGAACCACTACAAACACCAAGCCCAAGGTGGGATTCGAACGCACGAACTGTTGAACCGAAGGCAAGAGCGCTAACTATTCGGCTACCAGCTCGGCCTAAAAAAGTGCGGAATTATGTTATTTGATTCATGTGAATGGAATATGGAGCTTGTAGTCAAATAGTCGCCTCTTTAGTTTGTTGGTCGGACTTTCGAGATAGCGAATACTTTATAGCGTCTATAGCGAATACTCATAGTCCCTGATTTCAAGCAATCCCGATTATAACTTCAAGGATTAATTTCCTATCCTTTGAATTAGCCCTTGTGTTAGAAAAAGAATCTTGCATTGACAGAGAAACCAAATTACAAAGCCTTGGGAATAATGATCGAGAAAAACTAAAAAGTTCAGGTGTGACGGATATTTTTTTAAAAAATGTGTTCTAATTATAATTATTATTATAGATACAAATGTTTATTGAAATGCCTTATTCGTAGTTCATTGTTTGCAAAAAAGTTACAATTTCACAATAATATTTTTACATAATTTCACCTCTTAAAAATTTATTAATCATTTTTAGGAAGAAAACTTTTCTAGTAACTGATTTGAGTGTTAGAGAGCCTCCTCGTTAATATTTGATTTAAAAAAAAAAAAAACTTTAACTCTTAGCTAAAATGGTGAACTCCTGCTGTTTATGATAAGAGTAATTAAATTGATTTTGGCAAGTTTTCAGTTCGAAAATTTATTGGATTTAAAGTAATGCTAATATGATGAGACATTTCCTTCTTTTCATCTATCATTTAGTTCCTATTAATGGATATTTTATCATGGTTTTCTTCTTTAGTATTTTTCTAATTTACTCAAACAAAAAATGTAAATTCATTCGTAGGAAAAATGAGTTAATTTCTTCTGTAAGAATTTTTTTGGATCATTTTGTATTCAAAATTTGGGAATTATATTCACTCATATATTGTGCGGCCCAAAAGATGTTTATTTTTATAGGATAAAATGAAGTTAAATATAATTCATAGTCTGAAATTATAACACATCTTTATGAACTATTTATACATTTTAAATATTTAAATTTGTCCTCAGTTACTGAAAATTTTGTACTGAACTTGCATATTTTATAGATTTATTTAAACAGAATATCAAATTTTAATACTTTACTTAAAATTTTTATATATTTTCTAGAAACGAAAGAGATTTATTTATATATATATTTAGTTTATATTGTTCTTAATACGTATTAATATACGTAATTATTACAATGAATTATTGTATGCATAAAGTACAAAAATAGAGCATATGTGTAATTATTAAAAAAATTAATGATGTTTTTTCAAAAGTGCTATGAAAATACATGCTAATTCAAAAACAAAAATAAGAATTATACATAGATTTTTATATTCCCGAAGTGTAATAATTACACCAAATGTAATTAAACGCTCTCCAAAGCTCTATTGGGACATTAATTTTGTAGATTTTACCTATTTTCGTATCCTCGACATTGAACTTTGATAGAATAGAAATTATATCGGAAAAGTCCCTATTCCTCTTTTAGAATATCCAAAAACTATGAAGTTGATATTAATATGTGTCATTTTGAGCGACTAATTTTTCTCTTTTAACCCCCTTCGCCTTTCCTATACTAATTACAATTAAATTTGGACTAAAATGACATCAGAAATGTCATATTCATCATATTACACACTATAACACATGGATACAACATTATTATTTGTCAGGTTGACCCATTTTTATAACTTCAAGCACTTTCGTTCTTCTTCAAATTCTCTGTACCAATAGTGATTGAATTTGTACTTAAATGATTTGCCTTCGATTCAACAATTCGTGAGTTCGAATCCTACCCAGGACAGGGATGTTTGCAGTAGTTCGGAATCCACTGTAAACCGTATGCTCCAATCTAAATCAGCCCTCGTAAGTAAAAAAATGACCTTTGAGCGACAAACAAACGGTTAGAGCTGACTTTCGGTTCAACAGTTCGTGGGTTCGAATCCCATTGCTTATCTTGTGTGTTAGGGGTTCAGATCCCACTTAAAATCGTAGGTTCTAGTCCATCTATCGTTGCAAAAATGATCGTTGAGGGACAAAGCAAACATGTGAAGGAATGAAACTTTGCTAGAAAACTCGCGTAAGTATTAGCAAATACTTTAGAAGTAAGAAGTTGCCAAAAATTACGAAAAACAAAACCTAGGACTCAAATGGCATCAGAAATGTCACTATTACACTTTGAACATACAATAACACTAATTCTTAGTATACTGGAGATTTAATTTCTTTATATTGTGTTCCTATTCTTTTCACATATTTCCCATCCCGATTGTGACTGAATTTGGAGATAAATGGTATCGGAAACATCACTATTCATTTCAGAATACCTGATAACACTTTGGATGCGACAAGAATCTTATTTGTTTGAGAAATTTAATTTTTGATTCCCTTCTCTGCACCAATAGCGGATGATTTTGAGCCAAAATGATATTGAGAATGTCACATTCCTCTCAATGATTTCAAAAAGTCATTAATTTAATGTTAACCAGCCTTTTTATATTATTTATTCTTCCTTTGCATTAGTGAAATTAAATTGGGATTTAATGAAACGGAGAATGCCACAACGTATCACATTAAGCCCTAAAATTATAGTTTTGGCATTCTTATTAGGCGTATTTATAGTTTTTATTTGTACTAATCTCTAATCCATGCCCATGAGAAGCTATGTTTATTGCTTAACGAAATAATATTTCTTTCCTTGTATATATCATAAGTGTGAGAGTTTGCCAATAAATGTATTCATATTTGTTCTTCAAATTACGAATACCTAAGAAAATAATGATCATACTAATGGAGCATTGCCAAAAACTTTGAAAAAATTTTTATGCAAAACATTCGTTATATTCGTTTGATTGTTGTTACGGTTAATCCTGTTTTACTGCAAGGCATTGCTTCTAAGTGATATAAGAATATAAGCTAAAAAATAAACTGTTTTATTTGAAGACTAGACTTATGTTTCTTTTTAGAGTAACTATCATAAAATATCATTTCAATCATAGGAAATACACATATAAAAGGGAACTCATCTCCAATATAGCTGATGTCAACATTTTGAACCTGAATTTATCGATCTTGTCTTATTGAAGACTGACTTGTAAAAGTTTATGAGGTTCACACAAAGGACAGAATTCTTAAAACTTTGCTTTATATTTTGATATCTACTGCTTCCTGGTCAGAAACACGAAATACTTTATGAAAAGATAAAATATGCTTCGCTAACGTTGTGGATTATTGCATACAGAAATATTTGATTTCCTATCAACTTTTACTTTCCTCAGGTAAAGGAAAGAAAAAAATGATATCAAAGAAAAGGTTTTATTATCAACAGTAATTGAATTATTTTCAAAATAAATAAAACTTATCGAACTTTTAATAATGAAAACAAGTAAAGAGCCATCAGAATTCTCAAATTTCAATAGATCTATCTTTGACAGTATTTCCGATTTCACATTTGGAAAACTTTTTTAAATTTTCACAATCTTAAATAATTAACAAATCGAAAATTGGAAGTGTTTTACCTTTCCAAAAAAATTAATTGTATATTTACATTTTAAAAAATTATTAATCTACTAAAAGAAATATTTTTAGGGAAATAATGATAAATATCCATATATCTATGTATATATATGCACACACACAGCTATATTGATAACATTTAGTGAATTTAAAAACATTTTTGAATAATTTACTAGCTAACTAAAGCATATTTCAAAATAGTAGTATTTTATGACTTCATAAACAAGCCTCTTATTTCTTATTACATTTCAAATTAAAAGAAGAGAAAAGCAAAAGCGTGATATAATAAAGCTTCCCAATTCAGAAGGTAACATTATATATCCCTCAAGCAAATTGCATTTTATTCTTTTAAAATAACAGATTAAAAATTACCATTGAAGCTTATGCCTCAGAACTGAAAATGGTACACAAAAAATGTATCCGATGACTTCAGTTGGATATATGCAAAACAATATTGTTGCTGCTACAATGAGCGACATAACAGTATCTGGAATAAGTACCTAAAACCTTCACAGTTAGAGTAGTAAGCTATTTATGTTTCCAGTATCTAAATTAATTAATGGAGTTTTGTGAATATTTTATATTAGATTTATTTAAAAAACAAAAATATTTATCCAAAGAAATACAACAATCCATAAAAACGAAAGTGTATATGAATGTATTTAAAGCAATAAAAGTACGGGAAATTTAAAAACTTATTATGAATAGTTTAATATTTTATTGTATATCGTGCCTGATATTGCTACTTTTTGTGAGGGAGGAATCATATAAACAGAAATAGAAACATGACTTGTGTCATCAAATATGATTCCTGATATCCGTTTTAGTTTTACGAATAAAATAAATATATATAATACACAGGTATATGTATGAATGTAGATAAGTACCAATTTTTTTAGGTAAAATGACTTTTATATGCATAATATCAGTTACGAAGCAGAAATTTTACATAATTTGAAAAACAGACACAATAATATTGCTTCATTTATATATTTAATGTTATTAAAGGACAACAGTTTAAATTCTTATATCATAAAATCTTAATTCATATAATTTATGTGCTTAGATAAAAAAAAGCAACGTTTAAAAACAATATGACAGTATCTGAGAAAAATCTGATAGTTTAAAAGCAATCTTTATTATTCTTGTTTTTTTAGACTTAAAGAAAGAATGCATACCTCTCAAGAATCACAAATTAGAGATTAAAAACTGCTTACATATTATTTTGATTAACAGATTAATCACAAAATTTTCCATTCTTTTTTTAGTGAGAGTTGAAAAAGAAATAGATTTAAAATCTAAAATCAACATGCAACTGAAACGCTATTTTCAGTCGAGTTTGAAAAAATAATAAAATAACCACACATTCATCTAAGTGTCAAAACAAGTTACTTTAATTAGATTTTTTTAAGTAAATTTTTTTCTTTATAATCTGTAATGTGGAAACACATGAGTTTCTGTTGTTTATTGATTTGTTTTACTACTATTTTTTTTCACTTGACTGTGTAAGGCAGTAAAAATAATTTTTAATCTGAAAATTTGATTTCTTTCAAAGTTAATGATCACTACTATGAAACATTATTCCTTCTCATATATACTTAATTAAAAAAATCTTATGATTGAACAGGTATTAATAGCCAGTGAATAAGTATTTCCATTTTTGAGAACAATCTCATGAAAGAACAAAATACAAAAAGACCTAATAAATCATTAAACATGATCAAATTATAGAGACGATTAGGAGTTAATTTAATTAACAAATAATTATACATATTTAATTAGATTATATTAAAAAGGCACAATACATACTTATAAACTCACTTCCAAAAGTTAAGCACGGAGAGAAAAAGGCTAATTTCCGGAAGCAAATCGGAATTGAAGAGGATGCAAATTGCTGCAGAGGTAGATGGAAGTATGCAAATATGTTAGGTAACAGCCAATCGCGCTTTCATGTCAAGAAATATGCAAAAAGGACAGTCTTATAAGATAGCAGCTTTATGAAGGTTTACAGATGGTTTACATGATAGAAGGTGCTTACAACTTTCGTACAATTTGTTTTCAAGACATATGTGTTTCTATGACTTCCAGAAGACGAATGGAAGATTCTGAGCGCTGGCGTGCTGTGGGGCGCATTGAAGCAGGACAATCGATCTCAGATGTTGCTCTTTTCTTCGGCGTTCATCATTCTGTAATTTCACGTTTATGGAAACAATTCCAAACCACACAGACAGTTGTCCGAAGGCCCGTAGCCAGTCTCCCAAGGGTTACAAACACCGTGGAAGATCGATACATTGCGATTTTAGCCCAGCAGAATCGCCGAGCGACCTCCATACATGTGATATCTATGGTTACAGCGTCCATCGGTAAGATGATATCTGCAGCTACTGTATGCCGAAGATTACAAATGAGTGGACTGTACACCCGGGTACCGCGAGTTTGTGTTTGTCTATCAGTCCAATCAAGAGGGGCATGATTAAAGTGGTGCCAGGAACATGTCAATTGGACTGTGTCAGACTGGAGCAATGTCATGTTTACTGATGAGTCAAAATTTGCTCTGGAGCCAGATGGCAAGCGTATGAGGATATGGCATGAGCAAGGAACACGCAATCAGCCCCAAAACATCACCGAACATCACGCATTCCGAGGCGGAAGCATTTTTGTGTTTGCAGGGATTACATTAGCATACCACACCGACCTGCACATCTTTATGGATGTCTGCGATGGATGTCCGGTATCGAGATAAATTCCTAGAACCCATTGTGAGATTGTACACTGCAGCAGTTGGCCCTACTTTTGTTTTAATGGACGATAACGCACGGTCCCATAGAGCTGACATCATCGATGACAACCTGGAGAGTGAAGGGATTGTGCGTATGGCTTGGCCAGCATAATCTCCCGACCTTAATCCCATTGAAAATCTTTGGGATGCTCTCGGCTGTGCTGTATCTTCACGTTTCCCACCTCCAGCCACTCTTATTGAGCTGAAAACTGCTCTACAAGAAGAATGACTATTGCTTGATTCTGCGATGGTTGACCACCTAATTGAAAGCTTGGTCATAAGGTGTAAACTTTGTATACAGATGAGGAGGGATTACATACCCTATTAATGTCTTTTTTTCATTTTATGCTGTTTAATTTCTCTTTATTCATAATTCTGTTTAAATCTCCTGTATGTCATTATCTCTGATAACTTACAAATATTTAATAGTGTTTTCATTTCTGCATATCATTATTGATTTATTTATTTAATTATTAATTTTATTTTATGCATAAATATATATGTTTCTTTCCTACCGAATTTTGTGTCAATCAAAGCAGTATTTGTTGATTTTTTGCATTTTACATCTTCGTGCTTAACTTTTGGAAGTGAATGTATTATTTACAAAATAATTTTCTAAATAGAGTGGAGGAAAAAATAAACCTGCTGGTAACTTGTTGAAATTAATTTAATCCACAAAATATTTTTAACATTACAAAAAATTAGTCTCATAATTAATTTCCTCATTACAATATTCTTGGTCAACAGAAGTTAAATTCAAAAGACAAGCGAGATTTAGAGCTAGGAAATTTTTTCCGTGTGGCTGCGAGAAAACAGTAAAGTATTATAGATAAAAATCCAATTTCAGATTCAAAGTAAGATAAAGGTCTAATAGATTATGAATCATTAGAAGTGTGAGGTTCTCAGATTTTTAGAATTGAACTATGACTCATTGCTCTTCGAAATGAATTTGAAAAAATAGTTTGCACAACGTTTTCGATATTTGTGAAAGACTAAGAGAACTCAAAGATTTTACGGATGAAAAAAATATTAGCTCCAATTGAATAAAATCAAGAGATTTTGCTAAAAAAAGCAGCTACTTATTATTAAAAAAAGAAATATTAACTAGAGCTAAGTATGAATAAACTAGGAATTACTGAAATCAGATAATGAATTATTGGTTACAAGTTGTATACAATGATGTGTCTGATGCCAGCATTTTTGGTGGCATGAACTTTAGGTTTATTTGAGATGGAAATCAAATTGGGAGACAAAGGAAAAGAGAATTGTACAACGATAATTTTAACTTAATAAATCAAGTGTGCTATTTTATATTATGATACAGCGCTGCATAACTTTTTAAAGAATTGGTTCTAAATGCTAGAAAGCTTAGAAAATCCTACGAATTATATGAATATCTAAAACAAGAGTCATACCCAACTATTTTAGAAGTCTCAGAGAAATTTTTCAGTACTTTACATATTAAGCCCCTTTGCCATACAACTATTCAGCAAGAGAATGTTGACTTTTAAAGCTCTTTTTAAATTATCTTGCTCATATCTATTTATCTATTACTATTAAGGATATATTTTTAATTATAAGAGCATTCTTTATATATAACCAGCTAGGCAAATTAACAGATCAAGACATAATCTTATTGAAAATATAGGAGCCATGTGGCAAAATAGCTTAAAAAATTCAAAAGACATGATATATAATGTACGGCATGAAAAATACCAGAAAATTATATCCATAATTAATCGTAGCAAACGATATAGTCTGAATTTTAAGAGTCTAAATAATGAAATATTGATTTATTAGCTACTATCCAAGTAACCTAATTTTTTCCCTTAATATATGATAACATTGGTTAGCACTTTCTTTTTTTTCTAAATTTAGTTTTTTAATTTCGTTGTGGGAATATAATTGGCAATAATTCTTTATTCGTTATTGTATATGAAATTTTCAATTAAAGAGTAATAAATAATAAGAAACACAGCATAACTTTTGTAACACCAGAATCTCTATTCTAGTCTATTTATTTATCCGAAGCAATGTCATTATATAACACAAATGGTAAAAATCCTTTTTTCATTTCTGACTATACACTGTATGTTTAAAGATAAGTTTAACTTCAAAAGTATTATATTTTCATCTAATTCACAAAGTACATAAAAATTGCTTTAGTTTCATAGTATAAGATGGAGAAATTTTTCTTTTTATCTCTTCAAAACTTACTGAAATTTTCAAGCCTTGCTGAGTCTCAGATTTACTTATCCAAGGATCAGGTAAAGTAGGAAGATCGGCTTTAACATTCGTTGCCTCTTCCAAAATCCTTTTCTCTCTTGAATATTCTTTAAGTTTTCTGGGTTAAATTTTTATTGATTATTTCTGTTTCTTAGTACTTTTGATACCCCTTTATTTTTAAGTATCTTTTTTCTCCGCTGTTTCATTTGCTATAAATTTTTAGACGTCTCCAGTTATATAACATTCTCCGAGTTATTTATATTGTTATTTTTTGTTCAATACAATATTAATGTATTGAACAAAAAATAACAATGTTCTTTATTAAAACAAGATCAACCAACAGCGTACCACTTAATTCCTTTAATACTGGAATTTCAGTAGCATTTTGAATATTGAATCTTTAATGAAGATAAATATAATGTAAAGGTTTTGAGGGATTTTTTTAAATATTTGTGCAAATGATATTTTTTACCTAGCTCCCTTTAATATTTGAAATAAATGGAAAACATGACTTGTTATTTAAAGCGTTTGTAGAGTATATTTTTAAACGTATATTGTTATGAAAAAGTTTAAGCAATTTTTACAGTGGTTAACCAAATTGATTAAAAAACTTTCCAACTTTAACCAATATCATTCGTCCCAGTTTTTATGGTAATTTAACGAAATCGAAACTACAATAGAGATTAGGGTGATTGATATTACGAGAAAATATTTTCAATTGTTTTACCCTATAGACCTAATTAACAAATAAAGCCCTTCAATGCATTATAAGAATAGAACGTCAACAAGAATATATAATGGACAGTCTTTTGTGGAATTTTCTGACACATTCACTAAAGAGGATAAAAACGATTCATAGTAATCAAGATTAGCAATAAATAAATAAATGAGCACATTATTGAAAATCATTTATAAAGAAAAGCTTTAAGTTTGGATAAATTTATGGATGTTAACCATCTATCTGATGATGAATCTCAAAGAATTCCTTTTGTAATGTTATATAGAAATTGCAAACCATAAAAAAACTAATAAATGTATACTAAATATAAATACGGACAGATTAGATAAGAAAGGGAAAAGCATTCACTATATCATATTAAATAGTAGACAATACGGTAATAAATAAAATATGTAAAAAAGTAAAGCACATTCCACATATTTCATTTTTAAATTACGTTGCAAGAATTTAATATACATATTTAAGTGATCATAATTCTCATAATTTCCTTTCGTGTATAGAATGATATATTTTTAGAAATGCATGATAAATATATTCAAAAAATTTTCATAACTTATAAAAGTATATAAAAATGAGTTATGGACCAACAAATATTATTTTTTATCGAAAGTACAAAATAAACACTTTCATGCACACTTTAAAAAGCACAAAACAAATAACTTAATTAAGTTTAGAAAAGAGTAAACACTTTTTTGTTGAAATAGAGATTTCAAATTTAATTTTTTGCGTTGTGTGTTGTGTGTGTGTATTCGTGTCAATGCTTATAAATATTAATAAATTTATCATTTTGACAATTTGTAAGTAAGAATAAATAAAAAAAAAGTCTTTATTTTAAGTGAAATAATTCATTCATATTTGAAAAAAATATCATCCAATTTGAATCTCGGTACTCTCTTATAAAAAGTAAAATATGTGTGAACTGACTGTATGTAATCAATAAGCATGACAGTTGTTGATTATGTATATATAAATGGATAGACGATAATTAATCAACCACCTGTTACATTTTATTGAAAAAACAGGTGACGTTGAAAATGTCTAAAAACAGCAAATAAATTACATCACTGAGCGAGTCTTTAGTGATTAAATTGATAGCATTTTTTATGCTTATTTTCACACACAAATACCATCTCTCTCTCTAACAATCTAACTAATATTACTTACACTATTTGCTTTATTTTCAAAATTATAAACATCGAACAGTGATAATAGGTAAAGATTTACGTTTTTTTATTTTAATTCTCACCAATGATTGACGAAAAGTAAATTGCTAATAAATGTTAACGCGTTCTTATTCATATTAATAACAAATTCGTTAATAGTTGTTTTTCACTTCAATAATAAGAATAATAAATGTAATGAAGCCTATATCAAATGAAGCAGCTGTTAAAAAATAATATAAAAACTGCTATCAAGATTGAAAAAAAAATATTTGTAGTATTTATAACTCTGTATTTATTGAAATAATGTAACTATTTATAATCAATCCTTTTATGATTAAACTTTTTAAAAAGTCCATATATAAGTATATAGTAAAGAGAATACAAAAGAATATTGAAAAGCACATATTTATTTCTAATGGAACTTCTGAAAACATTTCTCTAAGCAATGAGAATTTACAAAGACAAATAAATGTATTAGATTTCTGATTCACAGAACTTTTATAAATAATTTATATATATTAACCAAACTTCTTAAAGGGCCCGGAATTGTGCATAATATTCGTGAATCACATAGGTTTTTTATATTATGCACTATATTCATGGATCAAATATCTAATTTTCTCAATTTTGCATTTATAGTCACGAAAGATTAGTCTTGATGGTTAGTTAGTTCAACCAAAAATTTATCACCGGAAGGTATGTTAATTATAAACATGTTGGTAATTAAATTCAAAACAAATTAACCTAAATACTTGTCTCTCTCTAAATCTTAATTAAAATCGACTGTATCACTTTTAAGTTATCTTTAAAAGAACCAGGTGTTTGTAAAGGTTTCATTATATGTGGTTCGGATGAACTGTAATAAAATACAAGATAAAAAATGTCATTACAAAAATATTGAGAAATAATTTATTTTTTATTTTCTTTATTTATATATATTTCGTATTTTATTTATTTATTAAAAAAGAAAAGAAGGAAGAACAAACAAAACTTCGTTCGTTAACAATGTTCATAAATATTGATGACACTTACGGACATGATTCTTCATGTTGAGACATGATTATTTTAAAAGTTTTGGGAATGAAATGCTTACAAAAATATTCTAAATTGAAATACATTTCCAAAATCATCCAATTAATTTCACTGATCATTTTCAAACTTAAAGTTTCTTTAACTAAACCTTGGACAAAGAATTTTTAATGTCCAAATCTTCTATAATTTATAATTTTTGAAATTTTCTTTGATAAAGAAGTTATACTTTTAAGAGGATTATAATATTTTTGACATCGAGCCTTTATGTTTCTTTATTACGTAGTTTTTTATAACATAGTTTCATACTTTTTCTTTATTTATAATACAAAAATAAACAGAGACATGTACCATATTGTGTATATACATTTCTAAAAAGTGTGATATTCCATAGAGACACACACTAAAAAACTTCCCCAACGAATAGAGTTCATCAGTTTTAAAAATAAATTTATTGAACAAGAAATATAAATGCATGTTGATATTTTTATTTTTGAACAAAAATTGTATATTTTGAACATTCATCGAATTTTTCATAAACTTTATATTTTCTTAATTTTAAACTCGTTAACCATTTCAAAAGTTGAAACGAAAAGTTTTCCACAGCGACTTTAAATTAAAAGTACTTATAAATGAGTCAAAAGTTTCCTTTCTTCAAACTTGAAGCCGTAATCCAGGATTTTATTATCTCAGTGCTATGCATTTACATGGCTTCATCAAATAAAAGAACATTCTTATCGACAAGTTTTCAGCGGTTAACTGCAGCTGTTTTGCGCCTCAATGTTATAAATGCGGAGCACATATGAGGGAAATAGTTTATTTTTCACTTTTCTTCTTTTTTTCTTAAGTCATAGTTGAAGAATAAATGTCTTCACTTTGAGACTTGAACCAAGTGTTTCGAATGAGAGTCTTCGTTGCTTAATACGAATTGTGTTCAGAAAAGTCATTCTAAAGGGAAATAAGAAAGTAATTAAAAGTTACTTTAATTAGAAAATCTTTGAAGTTAGATTAAAATTTTACGCGGTTACACTATTAAATATTTTTTTATAATCCTGTTATCGTATATTTAATTACCAAACTCAAAAATGAGTATGAATTCAAGATATTAATATTAAATTCTTTAAAAATAAATTTGCCTGGCGCTTCTAATAAAAATTATGATCTACATGAAGAGAAAGTAGAAAATTTTCTTCAATACAGTCACAGATAGAATGTGTATTTTCGGTATATTGTTATATATTAAATAATATATAATGAAAATTTTTATAATATTCGCTTTTTTTAACATACGAAATAACTAGCTTCAATATTATATGCGTATGTGAGTATGTGAATTCGCGCATAACTCCTTTAATTACTTCGAATCTGCTTATACATTGAAATCCCATTTTCACTTTTCTGAAACCAAAAAGCTTTTTATCAACAAAACTCTCATGTTCTAATGCAGGCCTCAGAAAGTAAGTGTTTGACGAAAAATGGAAACTGCAGAATTTCAATTTTCAGAAAAAAGTTCTCGGGAGTGTCCTTGGTGATGTCAAAGAAAATGGCCTTTCGGTTAATTTCACTATTTTAACTTACAAAAATATCGAGCATTTTAAGCATTCAATAAAGGCTTTAAAGAAAATGGCCTCTATTGAATGTTTAAAAGGGTTGATATTATTGTAAGTTAAAATAGAGTTGTTGTTAAAATGTTGTTAAAATCGATTAAATAACCCAATAAAAATGTTTTTCTTGCAAAACCTACCACCCAAAGGAAAGGAGAAAGATGAAAACTACTATCACTTGATTCTGTTAAATCAGAATTTAAAGTGATTGAGGGGAGGCAGTGGAAAACCTATGCTAAAAAAGTAGACTGTCTATGAGGAATCTATAACAATAGACCTTAACTTACCCTGGGATTAAGAGCCAAATATGATGATGATGAATTTGTTTATGTAATTAAATAACCCCTTTCTTATTTCCATTCATCTATCTTAGACTACAAAGATATCAAGATACGCGCATTTATAATATGTTATATTCCATCAGAGAAAAGATAACTAGAAAAATTTTTAAGCTGCACAACTTTAGAAAATCGATGACAATATTCAAAATATAAAAAAAATTGAGTCAAAATGAAGCAAAATGTTTGCTGAGCAATCTCATAATATGTTAAGTCATTTCATTTTAAATTTAATATATTTTATTGGTGATAAACAACATTTATAAAACCACAATTTTCTTTCTATTCATAAAAACTAAAAAATGTATCTGTAAAAAATTATGTAATAAAAATTTGTTCTTATTATAAACCTGATAATGGGGCTCATAAATTTCAACTTGTCATTGATTTCAGCACATACTTATGTGTGTGATTACAATTCGTATTAGTATATTTAAATTCAATTTTGAGCCATAAAAAATGTAATTTTTAAAAGTAATTCTTTAATTTACTTTTTCTCAAATAAGATTTTTATTTACTTAAAAAAAACTATAGATAAAAATAACTTACATAACAATTAATGTCATTTATGTTAGTTTAACATGAAAGAACTCTTTTAAACTGTTCGTTTCGATTATTGATACAGATTTTCATGCATATAAATTTTTAATGTAATCTAAGAACGTGATTTTAGTGTATAAAAGAACCAGAAAAGTTCTTAAAGCTAAGATAAGATGAATGGGATTTCGATGCGATAATAATGGCAAGACATCACTTCGCTTATACATTAGTTTATATAAAGAAATATCTGATGGTCATTGACAAATTTCACGCGAGACTTGCTCCCTCGACGGTGCTATAGATTATTGTTCCTTTTTTAATAAGTTAAGCCAAAGAGGTTACCTTTACTAAAAGCAACGTAGATAAAAAAAAAAACTTTATTCGGATCGTCCCATTCAGGTGGGAACACGTTTTTTTACCCACAAGAAATGAATATTTACTCATATCTCCAAATGTCCTAATAATCTTGCTATTCTATTTTCTCTGACATGTTAGTAAACTCAGATTATATATCAAGACAGCTATTTAAACAGGGACATTTGTCTCCCTCAGATAAACAAATGTTTCATCCACAATAATTACATTTCAAACACAGGTTTTTGTAAAATTTTTTTAAAGTAATTCTAATATTAAAAGCCTATTAAAGCCAGTTTTTTTTCAGTAGAAATCGAGCACAATACTGCAGAGGCATACCGAAAATGATCATAACATTCAGAGATGGTACAGTTACAAAATGAATGGTCCAAAACTTGAATCCTGAATTCCGTACCAGTGCCAACAACAGGATTATCAACAATTTTAAATGATGGTACTATACGAAAATACTTTTTCATAACATGAGTATAACTGGAAAACAAATTTCATTTACGTGCAGAAGTTGTTAAAAAAAAGGTAAAAGAGTGAAGTAAATTGATTCGGCGGAAACTTATAAGTAGCTATCAACTTTAAAAGTTGATAGATATCTATGATTGTTATGAAAATAAATCATTTTAGAAAAATAAGTCATTCTCAATAAGTCAAAATATCCATAAAAATAAGTCATTTTTGTATTAGATATGTCTGTATGATTAGAAGATTCCAAACCACACCAGTCATAAGTATTTACATCATTGTTTGTTTTTGACAAATTCAATACCTCGGATAACAAAATCTCCATTTTACTCAAAGGAACTAAGGCTATGTTCCTGGTTAATATTGGCTGACATTGCTTATAAATGTTTTCCACCTTGCCAGAGCACTCATGACACTGTCTTCTTACAACAACTTAAATTATTTATTGAGTCTTCAGGAGCAATGAGGGTGAACAAGAAAAGTTTTGCTGCATTAAGGATAAATGTTGCGTTTATGATATTGAGTGCGAGTACTATTTTAGAATAGGAACTTTTTTCACCACCCTTTTTTAATGGATTTTTTAAGTGACAAAACATCATACAATCACTTTGGAATTTACCCCATTCTTCCAAAAGATTTTCTTGGTAATATCACTACAGTTGCGCTTTTTTTTTTCAATCTAAAAAGAAGTTATCTAGTTTTTTGCTTCTAAAAACCAAGAATTTTATCACACTGATATACAGAAAATTAAAATTAATAAATTTCCTGTATATCATTGTGATAAAATTCTTAGTCTTTAGTTTAAAAAAAGTTCCTAATGTATTCCTTTATAATATTATATATATATAATAAAAAAAGAAATTCTTATAGAATCAAGAACTTGATAAAATTATTTTTTATTAAGATAACTAAAACAAGTGTCTCTCCTCTACTTAAAAATGAAGTGAAATATCGCCTGTTCAGCAAATTCAAGAGCAGTGGGATTTATATTGAATTTTTAGACTGCTTGAAAAGTTCATTTCCTACTGTGCCTTATCTAAATAAATATGTCCAAAAGACTTTTTATGATCCCCATAAATAGGGCAGAAACATGACTCCGCCCATCGTGTTTGCCATCCAGCTGAAACAAGTCGAAATTATAACACCAGGGCTGGGCAAACAGGACAAACTCACTCAAGTCATGAATCGGTGCTCATTACCAAATAGCAGGAGATCCTAAATAATCTGATTATATGTGTTTTCACATTATTGACAAATTTCTCTTCGCCAAGTAATTTTAAAACTCATCACCACAAGAGATCTTAAGAAACAAAATTAAACATATTTAATTCACCAATGAGTTTAACTATACAGGAATTCGAAAAATAAGGAAATTCGAAGTGATTTGATTCTTTGAGATTATTGTGTTCCAGATACACACACACATTACAAATAAAGTAGCGTGCGTGTGAACTTCAAATTCTTAGAACAATTAATGCATACAAATTCTTTGAAAATAAATAATTCCTTATAATAATTAAATTTCGTATCTAATGATATGCACATTAATGAGAAATTTATAAATAGATAAAAAGTAATCAAATTAATTTAATAACTTCACTTTTCAAAATTTTAGTAATTCACGCTTAATATATTTGAATAAGAAAATGATGAATTTAAAATTTTTTGTTTCTTTGAAATAAAATGTGAATCAAATACGAAGACACGTTATATAGACAAATAAATAAATACTTGACTTGAAATCTAAGTTACATTTTCAAATATGTTTGAAAAAGTATAAGAAAAAATACTTTGCTTGTAGTACCGGTAAAAAAAGAATCTACGTTATTTTTGTTTTAATATAATATAATATAAACGCATATCAGAGGTATTTTTTAATAACTTTCAATATCAGTAAAATATTTCAATTTTTCTAAAAAATAAATTTCAAATATTAAATATAGCTATTTTTTATTACTTCTTATATGATATATTACACAAGAAATTCATTGTAATAGAAAAAACACTAGCATAGAACAAATAAATTTAAGTCGTTATTTACTTTATAAAAAGATTAGAAAAAGTCATTCCTATTTGCCTTTTACGGCTGCTTGCTTTCTAATCAACCGCATAATCATTTAGTGCTAAGATCTTTCTTAAGGACATTGCATCATCCTCTATAATGCTTAAATATGAATATGTCCTCTTATTATGAGTACTATAGAAATTACATCTATGGCTTCTAGACTCATTATAGAAGTGTTTTACGGCAGCAACTAATGACACGAAAAAAGCCATAAAAAAACAACACATTTTCGCTGAAACATTGTCCCTCAGACATTTTATAGCTTCATCATTTCGACAACATTTAACACTTTTATCGCTAATTTTTGAGCCAAATCACGAGTAATTATTCAAAATAATTGTAATCTGAAATTTAAGAAACTAAATAAACTATATTTTTTATTAGTAAAATAAATTTTCAACTTGTTATGGTCACTATACATAGATACATACATATACATACATACATACATACATATATATATATATATCATACATATATATATATATATATATATATATATATATATATATATATATATATATATATATATATATATATATATATATATGCACACACACACATGCACACGTATATATATATATATATATATATATATATATATATATATATATCACACATATATATATATATATAATCCTATTCACTACTGAAAACTCGAAAGTGTACTGTACTTTCGCTGTTCGAAAGAGTATTTTCTAGTTACTTTAGATTTTTGCCTTTACTGATAGTAAATATACAATTATATAGTGTTGATGTTTATTTTTTTGAATATGATGTTTTTGTGGAA
This sequence comes from Latrodectus hesperus, assembly GCA_037975125.1. Classification (NCBI taxonomy): domain Eukaryota; kingdom Metazoa; phylum Arthropoda; class Arachnida; order Araneae; family Theridiidae; genus Latrodectus; species Latrodectus hesperus. The sequence continues at coordinate 111,299,784 of CM075854.1, read as the reverse complement.
AGAATTAATTAATTATCTAATGTGTAATTTATAAAAAATATATCAAAAGAAAATTCTTAAGAAATTTGAAACTTAATTACAAAATTCTGTAATGATATTTAATACTTCATCATAATATGAAAACATTATTTCTTTGCTACAAATTTGACAATTCATTCGATATTAATGTATGCCTTAAGAATTATGTTAAATTACTAATTATATATATATATATATATATAATAAAGTAATAAATAATAGTAAAGAAATTTTAACAAAAATAATGTAAAACTTTTCCGAAATTATGAGAAAAAACATTAAGTTCATTTGCAGTGTGTCGGCCTGTAAATTTGAACAACAAAATTCAAAAATAGTAAGATAAAAATAAAAATTATTTAAACTTTCGTGAATCATCTTAATAGTTTGCGATCAAAATGAAAGCTCAACGAAAGTTATTTTTTTATATCATCACAGAAAAAAAATAAATGTGAAGCGATTGCAACGTATGCAACATAAAAAGGAATCGTTATTAACAGAAGTTTTATTTTTGCAACAAGCCTATAATTATTATAAGAATTATGTTTTAATTAATAGCTTTTATTATATTAAAGTAATAATTAATAAATTAATTGTTATACTATATATAAAATTATCATATTAAAAATTATCCTATAAATGGACAATTAAAATTGTTTACGTGTCATACGTTTCCGGTTGCCTATTCTGGAAACTGAAAATCTGCTAAAAACTGAGCATCACCATGTTATTTTGAACCAAGGTCAAGTGACGAGGTTGACACCTAAATTGGCACCTATACGCCTCACCGCACCACTGGACGGACATAGCGACCACAACATATTTTACGTGCATTACTAGCTATTAGTAAACACAACGGATCTTCGAATGGCTCTGGTATAGAACTCATCACTTTTCGGTCACGAGAATGATGCCTTTCCTAAATAGACCCCCGGGCTCTCCTGTTAAAGAAAGTAAAGTTTTGATTATATAACGACGTGTTTCTGGTTGCCTGTTTGTACCAGCCGAAAGCACATAGCCAACTCAGGGTACTAGGTACAGGAAAGCATGTTAAGAACTATTTTCTTGAAGGCGGAGCCACTGCTGCCGCCGTTCGAATCTGTAAATAGTCTTACTCACTGGTCTTTGTATTTTTACCCTCTCGAAGGAGTACATCTCGATTGCTCCTGTAACTTTCAGTCTAATTTTATATGTTTGTATGTGTTGTTTTGTTTTATAATAAATATGAGAAAACGTATTTCTAGATTATTTGAGTTTTGAGCCAGGGCACCAGATAATAGATTGCAAAAATATTGATCGAAAGCATTCTCATTATTGGTTGCCGAGCTGGCAGCTGAATGATTAGCGCTCTTGCCTTCGGTTCAACAGTTCGTGGGTTCACATCCCACCTTGGGCATGGATGTTTGTAGTGGTTCGGAATCCACTTTAAGCCGTAGGTCCCGGTCTAATTAGCCCTCGTGTGCAAAAAATGACCGTTGAGCTACAAACAAACTCAATATTGGTTATATGATTTATTTCAAAGCATGCTGGTGCAACAAACAACAACCGCATAGCCCATCATTTCTTTATTTTGAACCATAACTGAGTGACTGACTTTTGAATTTGGCTTTTCTCTCTTCAAACCGCCCAATGCCAGAGAGACTACAATGGATCCTACGAAATATTAAACGTGCGTCCTCTCACAACACGACAAATTCTGACTGAATCATAATTTGAATTTCAATCGATATTAACTTTCTAACCCTGAGAGTGGAAACTTTCCCAGCTGCTGCACCCTTGTTACAGGTAAAATAAAACTAAAAATGCTGGATTTAAACGAAAAAATAAAAGATCTTATGAATTTCTCAAATCTTTTGTGATAAAATGAGATCGAAAACAAGAATAAAATTATAAGTTCTTAGATTTCTCAGAAATATTTTAAATAAGAAACAAGTAATAATTTTGTTTTACAAATAATCATAGCTTTTTCACAAAAGATACAAATGAAATATGGAATTAAATATAAATACAGTTAAATGTTTTCTTACTTCAAGTAACGAACATTTTAATAGACAAAATTAAATGTAACAATATTGTGTGTAAGAAATATTAATTACAAATACTGCTATCAAGACAACTAATATCGATTAAAAATATTTTCCTGAAACTGGATGCATTGATTATTAAAACTTTTCCCACTGGTGATGATGACTCAAATGTTTTTAATAAGCTGATGCTATAAATGCGTGTGCTTATCAAGCAATTAGTCAAGGAATAATTTATGCAAACCAAATTATTAAAATTAACTTAAAAATTCATTTAATCACAAGATATGTATATTTAAAATCAATGGTAACCCCCCCTACCATCTACGAGTAAGTTAGTTTGGTTTGTTGCTTAAAAGTCATTATTTGTTCTCGAGGGCTAATTAGACCTGATCCTGTAGTTTAAAGTGAATTTAAAACCTCTAAAATATATAAGCCTCTAAGAGGAATCAAACCGAAGAACTGTTGAATCGGAGACCAGAGTGATAGAGGGTGGTAAGGCTCAAACTCGATGCAAAATTTATTATTTTGTGATAATATTGCATGAGAAATAAATATATACAGCAGTTGCACAAAAGTAAGATGCTACAAAATGGATGGCAGTAGAAAATTTTTAAGAGAAACAAAAATCAGAATCAAATAATTGCTAAAGAGAGTCAAATACTGTTTACTTCTGTTTTAGATTAATAATTTTGATGAATGCTTATAAATTTATTTTTTGTAATTAAAATTGTATCTAACATCTTAAAGCAGGATATTAAGATTCAAATTGAAGGAAAAATCAATAAAATACATTTTTTTTAATCTTTTCCAGATTCATAGTATTTGAAACGTTTTTTAAACTTCATAAGGGATAACTTAACAGTCGAAGGCCATTGTAAGCCATTTGAACATCTGACATGTTAAAATTCCAGGGAGGGTTTAGATTCAGGTGTTCAAGAAAAGAAACCCAGATACCTGCCAGGTGTGTCGGGAATGGATCGAACACTGGAATTATCTTCTGCAAAGATGTTACCACATGTGTGGTCACTATAAGCCCAGAAGTATTTGAGGAATTGTATTTTTCCAGTTGCTAAACTTCTAATACCAGATTTTTGAGTTTTCTGCGTCAGCATTGCCATGGGTTAGTGATAGAAATAGATTTTTAGTGAAAGCTCAAAGTTCAATCTTAAACACTGTTGAACAATTATAGAGGAATTTCATGTTTTTGCTTTCTGGGAACTTATCTGTCGATCTGGGGGTGCTTCAAACTTTCCAAATTCTCCCTCTTGAGTATGATCGACTATAAGATGAATTGAATATATGTTCCACACTATCTATGAAAACTGTTACATCAATCCAAAACGCTGGGAATATTATTAAAAGGATTTAAAACAACTTTCAGCAGTTGTGTGCACTATATGTATCAAAATCTCTCCCATCATATTTTTTTAAGCTAAAAATTTCCATTTCAAATATCACGCCACATTTTCTACTAAGGCTATTATGTAAAGACAAATTAGGTCTTCATATACTGTGGGAATATATATATATATATATATATATATATATATATATATATATATATATATATATATATATATATATATATATGCATTGTAATATATACAATGTAAGCTGACCGATGGTTGAGTGATTAGCGCTCCTGACTCCTGAGCTGTGGGTCTTGGGTTCGAATCCCGGTTTGGACATGGATGTTACTTTCTTTCTCTGTTCTCTCTGTGTTTCTCTATCCTTTCTTCCGTGATGATGTATGAATGTGGCCCACCCTATAAACGGGTTTGTGGTGGTATGACGCGGGTAACGCTACTCGCCTCCGTGACTTGGTCCACAGGTGCCCGCTGGGTAACGACAAATGAGTTAGCAGTTTCTGGCCTTGTTGTGGCATAGGATTCAACCCTCAAGTGCCCGCCGTTAGAAAAAGATATACAATGTAAATGTTACGTTATTTTCGAAAATTTTTTAGTTATTTTCCTTGTATTTGGGGAGATTTACCAGTTTATATATGAAAAGCAAAAGAAATTTCATTCTTTCATTGAATCTTAATATGTCATCTGAAATAAGCATAAAGCCCAGCTTTAAATATTAATAAAACGAAGAGATATTTTAAGAGAAATCTTCATCTCTTTTCTGGTAAATAACTGGAAAATGAAATTATCGGCTGTAAGCACAAACATTCACTGAGGCGTGTGGTGCTGCAGTATAGTAAAGTACAAAAATACTTTTATTTCTTTTCCCCCATCCCTGTTGGACGATGAATGTTAGATGAAAGCCAAGCAGGGAGCAATTATTCTTAAAATTCTAACTCAGTTTACGTTTTATCACCATAAAACAAGTACTTTGAACTCTTCAACCATAAAATAATATTTTAAAATTAATAATAACGCGAGTAAAACCGACCGTGTTATTCTAATCGAAAATAAAGGACAGAAAGTCCTCCGAAAGGATTCAATGCTTAAATATTTTTAACTGAAACTTTCTAAACTTTTATAAAATTATGAAAAAGTGTGTCAAAATAATGGAAGAACAATTCATATATTTCTTATAATACGCTTTAAGTACGAAAAAGTCAAGACTTGTTAAATAATTCTAATGAATTTTATACATAATTTAATAATAATAAAATATTAAATTATTTATAAAAAATACATATTTTGTATAAAAAATAAAGAATATTATGTTAGAACAAAGGAAACTAGATAGAAATAACTATTTGAGCATAATCTCGAATATAAAAGCACAAATAGTAAGCAAATGATTTTTTATATATATAAAGACTCAATAAATATATAAAAATTAAAATGGATAAAAAGTGAAACTACTTTATTTTAATAGTCGATATTATATTCTTAATATTAATGTCCTCTCAAATATAAGAACATTAATTTTATTTCATTATAAGGTAACTGAATGTGAAAAGAGGATTTGATGTTAAACTTATAAATATTTCATATTTATTCTCATGTAATCGTTATGCCTTAAAATTATTTAACGTTTTTTATAATGGATAAGTTTTACATGCACACATAAACACACACACACATATCTATATATACTCACTGTGTTTCAAAATTTAAAGCCACCCAATATATATATATATATATATATATATATATATATATATATATATATATATATATATATATATATATATATATATATATATATATATATATATATATATATATATATATATATATATATATATATTACAACATGGCTTTCATGAAAAGAGTATTCAGGAAAAGTTATATAATTGAACTTTCTTTCTCATTTCATGAATAAGTTACAGCGGGAGAATTGCGATGAAATCCTAATAAAATGATCCAAATAATTTTTTGATGAAGTTATTCACTTTGATTTATTGGACAATTTTGTCCTCCTTATAAGAGCCTCAGAGAGCAATTTACCGAAGAAATATTATATTTATTGAAAGAAATGATTATTTGAGTTGAAAATTAATCTTCAATAATTTCCTGCCCTAATCTTTATTTCATTTTGCTCTTCGGAAATATGAATTGTTTTCATTAAATAAATCTTTTCTATCGAAATGACATGTATGGGAAAACTGTTTTAGCAGACACTAACCTTTTTTAGTTAAATGATGTTTATTTTTTTTAGTTAAATAGCTTTCTTTAACTTTTACAGTTAAATATAGTATGTTAGATATAATTTATTTTTTTACAATATTACATTAAAAATCACATAGTTAGAGTGATGGATGCAAGGTGTCTTATGCCTTCTTTGGACCGTTTCTTGTTTCTGCAACCAATTAAAAATAACAGGTTTTAAACTGTAAAAATAGTTAAAAGGAAATAATACATCATCTTAACCACACTGAAGAGAATATAAACTTTCATTTAATTCCCCAATCCTGTAAATGAAACTTTTGTCGTTATTAAAAGTATCTGACTGATCTTTGGGACAAACAAATGAGTATAATGATAATCTTATGTTGAATTTTTATTTTTAATGAAATTATCATTGCTTTAAGCCGTTTCCGTAGACAAAATTAAGCTCAAAATTTGAGGCAAGCAACTTTAGATAAAAAAAAGTTATATTAAGTCTAAACACACACACACACACACACACACACACACACACACACACACACACACATATATATATATATATATATATATATATATATATATATATAGAAAAAGAGAGAGAGATAATTGGGTAACTAATAGTAACAGGTAATTGATAATAATAGTACTAATAGGTAATTAGATAAAAATTTTGTTTATTCCTATGCTCTGGTAATTATTGATTCTGAAAAGATTAATCACGAGAACTATTGATACAACACATTCAATACTTAATATATATATATATATATATATATATATATATATATATATATATATATATATATATATATATATATATATGTATATATATATATATATATATATATATATATATATATATATATATATATACATATATATATATACATATATATATATATATATATATATATATATATATATATATATATATAACTAATGAGATAATTAATAGTGAGAAAGTTGTAAGAATTTACAGATTTGAAAAAATAAATTAGACAGAAATAGAGAAACATCACAATTATATGAAAGATGCCATTCATTTTTCAGATTCAATTAGACATATAACTTAAAAATTATTAATGAATTACTACTTGATTAATAAATACACTGAAAATCTCAAAAATATCTTGTAGTTAATGAGGTTTATTGAAGTTTTTCTCCTGGAGATGGTCTATTTGTGCCTTTGTGTGTCTCTACTTAGAATGAGTTTACTGACAACAAAAATGAGTAAATTGCTTCATTAACACTAATATTGTTTTTAATAGAGTTGGTTTAGAGTTGTTAGCCTGCTAAAGAAACTGTAAAAATAATAAATACAAAAGTTTCGTCGTAAAAATGTAATTAATGCTTGTGTTGCCTACAAACCAATGCATTTTAAATAACTCCTCCCAATTAATAGAAAATTCCAATGTAGGAATGTTAACGAATCTTAAAAGTGATTCTGAAACTATTTCATAGTTTGTTAACAGTTTGTATTTACATAGTATCATAGCATAATTTCCATCATAATTTCTGCAAAACAGATACATCGTATGCACCTTTTGTTTATCATAGTTTGTTTTGTAGTCCAATTTTTACGTAAAGAATCTCATAGTACGAAACTGATGTGATATTATATATATATATATATATATATATATATATATATATATATATATATATATATATATATATATATATATATATATGTAGCAATTTTGATTGAAATTTTACTAGAGTTTCTTTAAGAGTAAACTTTTCCTTAATGTTTGTATCATGGCGTCTCATAGTATAGAACAAGTGGAAATGAGTTTATTGTAAAAGTATTAGACAATGTAGATTAAAGAAAACAGAATTTATTTCTGTTACCTCTATTGCCTCATAGTATTACAAAAAAGTAAAAAATATTCATCTCGTATTAAAAATATTCAAATCCGAATTTTAAAAGAGATTGTAAGAATATTTCAAGTTTAAGAAATTTTTTAAGGTAATTTTACTACTAAATATAAATTTTCAATTTGTAAAAATTGCAATTGTTAATAGAAATTGAATTTTATTTGTCATAAAGAAAAGCGTGAAAGCATGTAAATCTAAATAAATTTCCTTATGCTGTACATAAAATATGATGAAACTATTTAAAGAAAGTTTAGTTTTTAATACAAGTTTACCTTAAAAATAAATACTTTTATTATATAAAATATTTAAATCTTAAACAACTTTTTTAACATTCGGGAGTAATAATACCACGTATATTAATCGGATAGTAAAATGAAATTAATTTTGAAATAAATATTCCCCCTTATTTAGAAAAAGAAGCAATATAGAATCAAAGTAACTCAAATTATTTCAAACCTGAGAAGCGCGTAAATTTGACGTCGCTGACAGAAGAAACAAAATATCAAAACTGAGAGAAACAACTACATACTTCACAACTTTTCCTTACCTTAAGAGGAGAAAATTTCTTAATCTTCGGCGAGGAAAGCGCGTGATGAATTTGCCGGACTCCGGTTCTCCGGCAGAATCCCGTATTCCAAATCGGCGCCATCTGGCGACAACAGCATATGTTTATGTTCTAAAAGTAACACACGGAACATATTTACGCAATCCAATTGCTGATCGGCAGTTCCAGAAATCGATAAGTAAGGTTTCGATTACGGGATCTAATTTGCTTATACAGGAAAAGTAATGGCCGGAAACCGCTTAATTACATGACAGAACATATAAGAGCTAAATATTCCGGGAATTACAAAAGTACGTGAAAAATGAGTCATTCACGCCAGTCTATTTCATTTAAGCAGGCCAACAAAACTGATAACTACGGAAAAGTAATCTGTAGACAATGTAGTTTGGAACTCTGATGTACCAAACAAAATATTACCACAGCTTTATTAACTCTTCTTATTAAACAAGGAAAAAGAACTTAGTTTTTTCAGATCACTCTCGATAAGAAAATTCCTCTTTTAAAAGGGCAAACATATTTTGTTTAAATCTTTTTAAAGTTCTTTTTATTAATTGCAACTAATAAAATATTTCCATTCCTTTTTTTAAAAAAAATATATCCCTGATGATATTTGCTAAAAAAGACGGCTTTTACCAAAAAAGCATCGCATAAAATTCATCCATCATCATGAATTTAGGGTGCAATTTTTATTTATTTATTTGTTGGCATTTTAAATGTATTGTTAACTAAATATTCTTAACTCAATGCTTATTATTTTAAATTTGCAGCTTTATAGCATTAGTTGTTAATTGATATCGATTAAAAAGAATATTATTTTCTTTAAATGATGAAAAAATTGATAATCATCAAAGTTTTTGCCACATTTCAATGGAAGTATCCATTACAAATATATACATACCGAACAAAACTCATGTAAAATTCAAAAATTACTTTTTCATTTATTGTACGAATTGCATTTCAATTAATAGCGAACTTTTAATAAGTATTTGCTGCTAATGAATAGTTTTTTAGAACTTGATTAAAATGTCATAAAAAATATAGTTATAATTAATAATGTAATATCTTTAGTAATAATGAGGAAAATAATTGAAAGTGTAAAATTTTAATACATTAACAATAGTAAGGAATTTTTAAAACGTCTTTTGTATTGCTCTATTAAAATACAAAAGAAATGCAAAAGTAATAAAAATAAAAATAATTTACTCATTTCGAAAAATTAATTTTTAAGTTTAATCTCTTTGAATGAAATAAATGAATTTTCTCTTTAGCAGTGCGAATACTATCCATAGAAATGAATTTCTGCTCTAAAAGCATGCTTATTTAAAAACATTTATTCCAATAGTTTTGTGACTTTCAGATAATTTTCCAAATATTTTGTTTGACTTTCTTTTTGTATTTATCGAAATTCTTATTTCACATTATTTAAATTTACACCAAATACACTCAGATTTTATTTATAGTCATATAATGTTAAATATATCATACTATAAAATTAAGGAAAATAAAATAACCAATTTATAAACTTAAATACTAATAGTATCTAATATAAGTGTTATATTACATTTTATATACTGTCAAGATTGTAAATTAAATCAGAAACCTTTAACAAAAACGGTGTTTATTCTTAGATTTGGTTTTGGATCATTTGTTTGTGCTTAAAATATAAAAGATACTATGTTATATTTATTTGAAGTTAAAACTTTATTTCTTCCTTGGACTATAAAAAGAGATCGCTTTTTCCATGATAAAAAGGATTTCCATAAAATTTCCTGGGATGTTGCTTGCCCTTCTTCTTTCATTGCTTTTCTGAGTCCAACAATCGTAGAGTGGATTTGCGTTGAGGAAGATCACTTTTCAGCAAACTGAAGACAACAGAAGAAAAGTTGATGGAACCTTCAGAAATGCCTTGCAAGTGCATTCTCTTTCTGTCAAGAAATAGAGAGGTAGTTTTCTAAGTGCTATACTAGTTTTGAAAGGTTCCCTCTTCTTCAAAATGGTAAGGGGTTTTTTGGTAAGTTCATTTCAACATTACTTTTTTACCTGTTTAATTTTGTTTTCTGAAGAAAAACCTATTGCAGTCACGAGTACTTTTCTGGCAGCCACTTTTCTATTTTTGAAAATGTTTTCACAGTTTTTCGCATGTGTGATAATAAATAGACCAATTTACGTAAACATGCTTCCTCAAAAATTGCAATGGACTTCCATTTTTGCTTCCTAGATAGTTTTAAAACGGAGCTCAATGAAATATTTTTTACTAAATTCCGTGTTTCAAATTTGCTGATGTTGAACATAGTTATTATATTGTCTAATAGACATTTTACACGCTACATTACGGTATTTACTTTGTTTATTCTGGATGAAGAAGTATTTAAAGGCTAGTTCTCTATTGATTTTGCCTAAGCTAATATTTTTCATTTCTAGCAATTTTATCTTCAAATAGCATATTTAAAGTTACAAAATATTTAAATATGTTATCATCTCATTTTTTAAGATTAAAATTCATTCAATGTATGTAAAACTTTTGACCCCTTATTATTATTAGTAAGATAGTAAAATTAAATTATACTCTGTAACCAGCTTTGTGTCTAAGGGATTAACCACTTCAAATATCATATTATTTTATTTTACCAGGCTTTTTTATGTGAGCAAGAATAACATTTACAATTTAAGAAAACAAATTTAAAAATCATTTCAAATCTCGCAGGAAACAATTTTAATGAATTTACAAGTTACAAGAAAACAAGAAAAAAATTTATATCATAACATATTCACTTGTCTTAACCGATGTCTTCTTGATTCTTTTTAATTGATGATTTTTATTTAAAACCAATTTTGGACCATTCATCCTTGATAAAATATACCGTATTAATTGAAATTATTTCAATATTAAATTACTTCTAAATTTGCATTGAGGGACTAAAGGATATGCAAATAAACCATAAATTTAAATTACCTAGAAAACGAATTTAAAATAAATTCTTTAATAAATTACAAAATTGTTTAAAAAAAATCACAATTTTTTAACAAATTATAAATTAATAATATACGTGTGTATTGGAAATAAGCTTTTAATTTTAGTAGCAGTTGCTCGTTTCAGCTGTTTGTATTCTATATGTAGATATTTATTTGCTAGTTTTATAGAATTTTGTGAGTATAATTTACATATATATATATATATATATATATATATATATATATATATATATATATATATATATATATATATATATATACATATATATATATATATATATATATATATATATATATATATATATATATATATATATATATATATATATATATATATATATATATATATATACATATATATATATATATATATATATATATATATATATATATACATATATATATATATATATATATATATATATATATACATACATATATATATATATATATATATATATATATATATATATATATATATATATATATATCACTACTGGCCATTAAAATTGCTACACCAAAAAGGAGGAATGCAAATAACAGAAAGATATTTATTGGACACATACATTATAGTGGAAAGAACAAGTAATTAGATTTACAGGAAATTAGGATGCATAGATCTTGAGAAATCAGTACCCAGAACAGCCACTTCTGGAACAGCATTTATCCGCCTAGGCATGGAGTCAAACAGAGATTGTATGGCATGTACAGGGATCTCAGTCCATGCAGCTTCAACACTGTGCCACAGTTCATCGACAGTAGTGGATGGTGAGTGATGGCGTGCCAATCGCTCGGCAACCATTGACCACACGTTCTCAATTGGTGACAGATGAGGAGAACGTGCTGGCCAGGGTAACAGTCGAACCTGTTCTGTATCAAGGAAGTTCAGAACAGTACGGGCAACATGCAGTCGTGCATTATCCTGTTGAAACAAAGCATTAGGGAGGCCTCGAAGATAGGGCAGAGCCACGGGCCTTAACACATCGGAAATGTAACGGTAGCAGTTCAAAGTACCGGTAATACGAACAAGAGTTGATCGAGACGTGTATCCAATGGCACCCCATATCATCACTCCAGCAGATGGGCCAGTATGGCGACGTCCAATGCAAGATGGCAATGCACGTTCTCCGGGATGCCTCCAAACACGGATGCGGCCATCATGGTCCTGTATACAGAATCGAGATTCATCTGTAAAGATGACGTGATGCCATTCTCGCTGATCACACCATTGAAGGCGCTCCTGTCTGTGACGCAGCGTCAATGGTAGCCGTGCAGACAATCCATGCTGCTGCAAACGTAGTCGAACAGTTCGAGCAGAAACTTGTTGCCTTGCAAATGACTCCATTTATCGACTCAGGGTTCGTGACGTGGCTGTACGATCCCTTGTGACCATGCGGATAAGATGTCTGTCTTTTGTGCTGTTAGTGATGGGGGTCGTTGAGATCCTGCATGACGTTCCGTATGATTGTCTTGAACCCATCGATTCCATACTCTGCTAACAGTCATGGGGTCTCGACCGACGCGAGCAGCAATATTGCGGTACGATAAACCGCAACCCCGGTAGGCTCTAATCTTTCCTCGATCATAGTCAGACACGTGCTGACAGGCATTTCTTCTTCTTACACGAGCCATTACAACAACTTTCTTTGCCGAAAACAACGTTGAAACGGAAATCGAGTATGAGAAAACTGCTGTCAAATCTCTGGTTTTATACACGTTGTAGATGTCGCTACTGCCGCCTGCTATGTATGAATGCGCTGAAAATCTAATCATTTGCATATCACAGCAAGTTCTACTTGTCATGAAAATTTCACGTGTGTGGTGTGCCGCTTTCCTGGTGTAGCAAATTTTAATGGCCAATAGTGTATATATATATATATATATATATATATATATATATATATATATATATATATATATATATATATATATATATATATATATATATATATATATATATATATATATATATATATATATATACATATATATATATATATGTATATATATACATATATATATATATATATATATATATATATATATATATATATATATATATATATATATATATATATATATATATATATATTTATATGTATATATATATATATATGTATATATATATATATATATATATATATATATATATATATATATATATATATATATATATATATATATATATATATATATATATATATATATATATATATATATATATATATATATATATATATATATATAGTACTTTTTCTAAGACTGTTTTGTTTTACATATAACTCAGGGTAATTCCTCTTATTTGAGAGTATTTAAAAAACTTTTCTTTGACATAAATTATTTGTCTTTATATGAAATTATTAGCTTTCTTAATCACGAAGATAAAAATTAATTAAAGCAACTTTTCATTCATTTTGTAATGTTTATTTATATATAGAATTAAACCTACATACCTACAGTTTTTTAAGTAGGACAATGGTTGGGAAAACAGTTTTCCTCTCATCCCTGGAAGATATGTTTAGATACCTGATTCAGAGCCGAAGACCACCCTGTTGAAAGAACTTGTAGAGATTAAAGATTCCTCAAGGTCAGGCGTTGCTTTGCTTGGGTGGCATACAGAGAACATTATTAAATAAGGTGCTTGCCTAACTATTTTACTATGGTATGAAATTTCGAAGCAGTCTTCCGTGCTCAGCGACTTAAATCAGAAATATAGCCAGCAGGAAATCAATTACATTTATCTAATTCTTTTTAAAAAAATATTTTCAAATAATTAACATCTTCAGAGAGATATATCGAGAAAACTGCTACCTAAATTTGTGAAACAAATACTTTATTAAAAAAATATTTCAAATTTTTTTGGCAAAATTTTTGAATTTTATTTTTTATGCAAGAATTTCTTTTCTGGAATATTAGAAGAATCCCATGAGGTATACAAGTTTAAATGAAAAGAGCACTTTATCTCGAACATTTTTAATGATTAATGCTTCCCTTTTAATTTTTGAAAACTTCAAAAATGACAGCTAAATTCTTTTGCCAGCATGCAGCACTCAAATATGCTGCATCCTGGAAACCTTTTCTGGTTTCACTTTTCATTTATTCAGTGTCTAAAGAAATTGGTCTCCTTGAAAGTTTTTAAAAGAATTTTTATTTATTGTTAACATATATATATATATATATATATATATATATATATATATATATATATATATATATATATATATATACATATAATTACGGGTATCTTTTATCTCAACGAAAACACGCGTCAATTTTTTTCATGAACGAGTACATATATTTGAAGAAAAAACAAATATTTAAAACGCAGTATAGTTAAAAACTAAAAATATGATATACGTATTTATATAGCTATAAAATAGTACATTACTTCAATATTCTTTTATAAATTCATTCTGCGTATATCTTATACACAAATACAAACTGACTCCAATTCACATTTTGTACTGCTCTTTCTACTGTTATTTTTTGAACTCATATTATTTGAGATACGACGATGACCTCTCGTATTCATGTTTATTATTATTCTAATTTTTGAACGGAAAAACTATTATAAAAAGTTTATAACCACTGTGTCTTATTGACGCATATCCGTAAAGATAAGTTCATAAAATATTTCATTATTTAAACAATTTTAAAGAAAACAACTGTTTAAAAAATTTAGAAAAAATTGTATCTTTTCAATGAATATAAGTCAGTACAAGAGATAGCATGAAAAGAGATTGGTTTTTATAATTTTCCTGAAAAGTACTTATACGATACATCAAAATGTCGCGTCCCTGTAAATTTAGTCTTAAGTGTGCGTTAATTATAAATACTTGAAATCTTGAAATTGTTTGTTTCAGATTTCACACTAGTTAGGAAGAAGTTAATAAAAACAGTAAAATTTTCATTTTTCATAAAGTTGAGCTTCGTCTGACAGAACATTTAAAGTAAATTCATTCCAAATAAAATAACTTATCTATTAATAAAACCAAATAATTTAAAAGAGGTTAAGTTTCTTTTTAACAGAACTTTAGTTACATTCCAGTTGCTTATTTACCTTTATCCATTAAAAATAACTATTTAAAATAAACGTATGGAGAGAAGTAAGTGAGTGAAATAAAAGATATTTCTTTTAATTATAATAATCACAACTCCAGACTTTCAGGGCTATGAAATAAATAACAACATGAGATTAAAATGAAGATATAAAAGCATTGATTTTTGATGATACTTAGTAATATAGAAGAAAATTTCATTATACTTTACGGCGTTAATGTGTTATAAAATAAAAAAGAAGCTATTTATGACTAAAATAACAAGAATACTTTTTACTTTTATCAGAAATGTGTAAATAGTTTTAATGAACTTCAACTGAAGAGTCAAAGACCACTTTAAAAGAAAATTCACACTATAGTATGAAAGAGAGAAACAAACCACTCAAAATTTATCAAAGTTTTGATTAAAGTGCTTTCAATATAGAGCTACCATCATATCAGATTCTATCACTATAATAGGTTCTACTAAATTAGTTAATGAAATATACAAAATAAGATGCTATCAATACTAATTAGTGAATGGTATCAATCGGACTTATTTATCAAATCATAATTGTTGTCAATCATACGAAATTAGAAATACAGACATCTTTTGGATTGCATGGGTCTCTCTAGGGAGGATCTCTTTAGCAATCCTCTTTTAGTCTTCGACTTCCTTACAGTCAATGAACTCGTGGATCTAGTCTGACTCCGTCAGACACGGAGGATAAGCAACAACAACAACAACAGAAATACAGAAATTGCTACATGTGCAACATTATGTTTATAACTGTAATTTCACAACATTTTAATATCTCCTAATGAAAAGATTCCAAATATTTTTGACGTACTGTTTTAGAGACAAAAAGAGATGCCCGTAAAGTAAATAACTCATAAGTTTTAATTTATTTTTTGAATACTCTATTAATAAAAAGTGACTAATGTATCCCTTTATCTGAAGCAGTAAATAAAATAAATTGCTTTTATTTTATAAGTAAGTAATTTATAAATTATTAAAAGTACGGATTGAATTTATTTCATTTAATGTTTATGATGAAAGATAACTCTCTCTTTTAAATAGGAAAAATCAATGACATATAATTGAATTATACCTAATAGTTTTGCAGTCTCAAGTAATTTGAAAAATTTCTGTTACTTTCTCTCTGTCTCTCCTTCTCATGTATCAAGCGTGTGATTTCTCGTGCACTGTATAATTTCTTCGAATGCAATTTAATACAACTAACGGAAAAAATGTGTATTTTATATAATATATATGATCTTGTTATGTTAATAATAGAAATATCAACATAAAACCTCTCTTCATTCTCCTTCAAATACAAATTATTTTGACATCTCTGGCAAGACTGAAATGTAACTGGCGATAGCACGATATACGCCAGTTAAAATTATCCTAGATAACGCTGCTGTAGAAGTCCTCAAAGACAAGGATTTAGTATTAGCCATTACATAATGACGCTTGTATAACCCAATGTCTACAAGTCATCTGGTAATGATGTATCTCCAGATTACATTTTAGAATAAAATCTAGAAACAACCCTGAATATCTTCTATAAACTGTAGAGTGACATAATCTTCTGTTGTTAATTGTAATCACCCAGAATTTAATCAATGCCTATAAATACTTGGACGCTGTGTGATGGACAATCTAACGCCATAATGCTCTTGTAAGTCTTTTTAATATCCGGAGCATTAATTGATTCTTCCGCATATATTGGGGTGTATCTAAGTGCCGCAAATTAGAAAATCTGAAAAATTCTCAAGTACCCATACAGACAGATGTGCATGAACAATGCAGGAATGCAACATACATCTCCCATTGTACAATTGTGTCTGAGATCAAATCTGTAACAAAAAGTTTCTATTTAAGCATTCTTCTACTGAAATGACATGATTAATAATTTCTTCAGTTACGAAAGGTTTGCTTTTGCCTCTTTTCAACTGACAAACAGCTGTCCAAATTATGTCGTTGTAATATTTGGGTATGAATTTTGTTAAAGGAGTCTACAATTTTACTAAATAAAATCGACGTAACTGTGATAAGAGAATACATAATGAAATATGATGCAGTGCGACTAAAAGAAGACCAATTAAATATCTAAAAATGCACACACCGTCACTTATAGTTGTGGAACGTTTCCTCAGCAGTTACTTAGCTGCATCACATTCCGGTGCTTAAATTATGGTTGCCTTTTGTTGAAGCTAATTAACATGCTTCAACCTTAATAACATTATGGTTCTTGGCGAAATCAGAATATAATTTGCTTCATTCTAATAACAAGAGAATTTCATTAGAATTTGTTTATTATGCTTTTATGCAACTATAATTTTTAGATCAGCATTACCTTGCTATAATAGCTCAAAAATAAATTGCAGTGATGTCCAACCTCTGGCATCAAGTACGGCATTACAAATTTGAAATGCGTACTGACTCTCAGAATATAAGTCCAACATATTTTATGAATTTTTACATTTATATATTGCTGTTTAAATATGTGTTATGTATGAAGTACTAACTGAAATAAAGCTTGATATTTGAATAAATTAGTTACTAATAGTAATACAATTTTAGAGGAAATATTCTAAAAATATGAAATCTATTCCTTTTATTTTAAAAAAAGCATTGTTTGTATTATGTGACTCAGATATTTTCTTAAGAACTATCATCGTACGAAATTACTATTATAAGCATATCTAAAATTATCTCAATTGAGAAATCATTTCTGATATTCACTATGATGAATTTTTTTTTATTTTTCAAAAACTATTTAAGGATTAATATTGTATCTGTGTAATTAATGGACAAAATTTAAAATGTGTACCAGTAAACAAATTAAGTGAGCTGATAATAGGCAACGTGAGATTTGCTTATTTCTAATACATTTATTGTAATCTGTAACCAATTTATAATAAAGTTAACAAATTTATATAAACATGTGTGTTTAAAATTTTAACTTTAAATTAATTTTTCCACGTTTGTTAGTTTTTACATGCTAATTTTCTGAAAATATAGAGAGGATAATACTTGAATTTAATAGCCTTCGCTATTAAAATAACGCCAAGAATATCGCCAAGTTGGAACTGCTTGCAATCAATTTATGGGTTTCATGTTTTCGCGATTGTTTTGGTATGACATGAAAAGGATAATTTTTTTCATGGAATTTTTGAACATGAATTCTTCGCAAAATTTCATTCTAGGTGATGATACGATACTTTGAATTCTATTTAGGCGCTGTCAACTCTTCAGATGCACCTGCACATGCTTTTGTTTACATATAGTTTCCTTACTTTATTACATACGCATACAATATTACATTGTGATATGTTTTTTTTTCTGAGAAAGAAAAGGACATACTCACACATAGGCGAAATTATCAAGATGTTTATTCTTTACAATATTTAAATTAAACTAAGAAAATTACGACTACAACATTGATCAAAAGAAATATCTTTTTCTGAAACTTTTTAACCAACAATCATAATGAATTACAAAACAAAATTTCAACTAGTATACCGTATGCGATAAGTATCAGTTATTCTAGTAAGAGAGTTGTATACGATGCAGAAGAATATTGAAAGCAGAGTTATTGCATTTTATAAGTATCAGTATACTGTGTGTGTAATTTGCTTCTCACAGCTCTAGGATTGCTGTGAGAAACAAACCGCATTCTATAGGTATCAGTATACTGTGCGTGTAATTTGCCTCTCACTACTTTAGGATTGCTGTGAGAGGTAAGGTAGTATAATAATATTGAGTAATAAAATAAGCTTTAGAGAAAGATTATGAAGAAGTTGGAATTGATAGTGCATCGGTAGAAGAAACTTTGGATGACTATGGAATTTGAATGAATAGATTTAGATCTTTGAATGGGGATATTATTCTTTGTAGCATAAAAAATTCTCCAATATCAATTCTATAATTCTTAAAAGTAATAAACCTTGATTATAATGCGATTAAGATTCTATGTGTTCTTCTTCTTCTTAGAGTTGGGTTCGTATGTCATTGGGCGCCTCTGCTTTTATCAGCATTTTGTACTATTAACTCCAAACCCAATGTTTCCTAGTTCCAGTTTTCGGGTCACCCACTTTATTAATAAAGTCCAATAACCCTTTAATGGAGTCTAGGTGTAACTCTCTAGTATGGATGATGCCTAAAGAAGTTAATCTAGGGAGGGGGGCAAGAGCCTCGCATTCGTAAATGATATGCTCTGCCGTTTCCTCTTGCGTATGACATTTCCTGCAGATAGAGTCTTGCTGAAACAGTACCATTTTATGGAGGTGTGTTCTGAAATAGTAGTGCCCAGTTATGAAGCCTACGATTAAACGTATCTTCTGCCTAAAGCATCTTAGAATTTCAGAGGCAATCCTTGCTGATGATCCACAGATCATACTTTTAGCGTGGGTTTGACCAGGAGTGTTGAGCCAAGCTTCAAACATCTTCCGTTTTTCCTATCTAAGAACATTGGTTTTTGCGGTCTTCAAATTGATCCCATAAAAAGGTTCTGCACCAATGGGAGCAGAGGAAAATATTTCTGCAGCAAAATTGAAACAAAATTAATTTTTCAATAGTCATAATGTTGCTAATTATAGCAAAAATTCATGCTTAGTGATATCTTACTGAATATACAGCTTTTATGTGTCATATGTTCTCCAATGCACGCGTTATTTAAAATTGTGTGTGATTTGTGTGTTTGAAAGTTGTGTGTAAAGAATTGTGTGTGATGCCCGCTTCTGATTAAATAATTTGTATTCATGGAGTGTGTAAATGTATTTTCCAGTACTTGATTTTATTCCCTTGACAACATCAATAGTTTTAGCAAGTTAAAAATTATTAAATGTCATCTTAAGATTGTAAATGGTAATATGGCAAATGAAAACAAGAGTGTAAACTATAAGTTATTACTACATATAAATTTTTCACAACTAAGCTTACTTTACTTCAAAAAAATTGGTGTCATTTCCCACTATTAAATTTTCATACTAAATTTGTTGTGAGAATTTTAACAAGACTAATTTATTCACACAGTTGGTTCAGATATCAAACTAACTTTCCACATAAAACGTTCTGTCAACATATTAAGAAATATATTCCCGAAACAGAAAAATAAAGTAGCCATTTAAATATTATGCTAATAAATCTTAAGATGTGTTATGTGTTACAAGTTAATTTAAAGACATTTCTAAAAATACAAATCTATGTATTCTAAATCTTTTGTAGAAGCCCATTCATGAACTATCAAAATTAAGGCAGTTTTAAGATTGCTCATTTCAGTTCATTGTCTATTGAACGAGTGTAATTGCCATTTCTTTGTTTCGATCAAGAGTTTAAAAGAATTTTTAATCTGAACACACTTGCATTCAGTGTTTTTTTTTTCATCCGAATTGTGTCCGTTTAACAGTTCGTGGATTGGAATGCCACATCGTGTTTGTAGTTATTTGAAAACCACTTCAAATATTTGGTTCCAGTCTAATTAGCCATTGTATGCAATTATTAATCATTGAGCGAAAAACAAATCAAAAACCTTGTTGAAAGACACAATAAAATATATTTACACAAAATAGATAGAAATTTTTTCTCTATTTCTACGAATATCTATGATTGAATATAAGTATATGCAATTCTTACCTCTTCCGAATCATTCGGCCTCCACAACCGAAGTAGGGATGGAGGCTTTAACTTGAGCTGAAGACCGAATTGTTTTATGTAACAAAGAAAGTACTTTTACGCGCTCATATTTATTTCCCTTCTAATATTGATAAATTATTAGTTGTCTCATTATAAATATATGTTTTTAAAATGCTCCTTTCTAAGCCGAGCTGGCAGCCGAATGGTTAGCGTTCTTGCCTTCGCTTCAACAGTTCGTGAGTTCGAATCCCACCTTGGGCATGGATGTTTGTAGTGGTTCGGAATCCACTTTAAACCGTGGATCCCGGTCTGATTAGCCCTCGTGTGCAAAAAATGACCTTTGAGCGACAAACAAGCAAAGCACCTTTCTAACTTAAGATCGTAAATGTATACAAAAAATATTTTACGCAAAATTTTAGCGAAGAATATAGATGTGTATTAATAAGAAAAATTTCAAAAATTGATTCAGAAATGAAAAATTGAATTTCATTTTAATATTCTTTACGTTTTCAGCTACCTATTTCCATACCTGGAACCATTAACACAACCCCACTTAATTTTAAATCTATTCACTAAATATTTTGACTCTGAATTAGAACCCTCCTTTCCTATTTTCTCAACAATACCAAGAGAGGGGAATTATATATATATACTTTCTAAATATCTTAGTATCCATGTATCATCCTACCATGTTGGTCTTGGCTAAGATTTGGTATCAAACCCGCGCTATCTACCACCCACGAGATAAAAACCTTTCCTAACCAGGTTACTTCAGAAAAAAACTAAAAAATACTTTTTTTAAAAAATTCCTCATTTTTAGAGAAATACTCCATTTTAATAAAATGTTTTCGTTTCATAATATTTTTAAACTTGTATTATCAACTAAAAACTAAATTTGTGCCACGACAACCCCTATGTGAACTGAGGTATATAGTATCCATATCTGTTTTCCTAACGAATGGCTTTAGGGGTCGCAGGACTCATATGTCCCGGTTAGGTTGTCAGCTTAACGCGAAACCTCCCAAAGTTTAGTTCCAGAGCATACTTTGTTCTCAGTTTATTGGCCCGTTGAAGAGGTGAAACGCCGAATTGAGTACTGTGAAAGCTATGAATGATGAATTCTGTCTTGTAGAATGCTTAATGCTAAAAGATTTCAAAGTCTATTGTGAGTCTAAATACAAAGTATCTGCAATAAATGTCAACGTGTCAAATGGGGAATTAAATAACGAGTAGTGTCTGCAAATGAAATAGTTCTTGAATATAGAAAAGTCTGGAGATCTTGACAAATATTTAAATTAAACTTGAAAAATTGTATGGAATACGATATAACACATTGAAAATGTAACACCAAAAAGGAGTTGCCAGAGAATTATACAAATTTCAGGGTAGACGCACCTTACCAAGTTATGCAAATGATGTGAAATGCGCAGCAGCTCTCCAACGCGCATAAGATAAGATATAAAGTGAAGAATTGAAAGAGAGTGCCATTTTTCGCCCCGTTATTGCTGCATGGGAAATAGTACTTGGAAGTTTGTTCTTTTCGCAAAAGACGTCTGTAATTGCAAAAAAATCAGGTGATCGTCGACGGAATCAATTCGAGCAGACAGGCGAGTTTACGAGGGCCATGGGGATCAGACGGAGAAGGGCAGATTGGTCCTTACGGCAAATCACAGCTGACAGACACCTGGACGCATCCACAGTGCACCGTCTACGCTAAAGGTGATTGGAATAAGAAATAGTGGAATTTTTGTGGGATGGCGGTACTGTAAGAATGACGTCAGTACGCGTGGATCAACGCATCCGATAGGAGCCGGTGGTAGCTCCGCAAAAAACGTCTACCGAAATTCTGTAGTACATGCAAGAAACCTTGGATGCTCCCATATCGAGCAGAACCATTTGCCGTTGATCGGTTGCTAGTGGCCTGCACACATGGCGTCCGTTAAAAAGATTGCCATTGACCCCACAGTATAGACCACAACGTCTGGAATGGTAGTGGATTAGAGCACTGCTGACGACAGAGTGGCATAGGATTGTTTTCTCAAATAAGTCACGCTTCTGTTTCCTCAGTGACAGTCACCACGTACGAGTGTAGCGTCGACATGGAGACTAGTCCAATCCGGCAGCAATTGTAGAACGCCCCACCGCGTGACAACATGGCATCATGGTTTGGGGCGCCACTGCATACGATTCCAGGTCACCCCTACTTCATATTCACGGCACTTTGACAGCCCAACATTACATGGATGATGTGCTGTGGCCGGTGACACTCCCCTAGCTTCAGGGGGTGCCCAATGCTCTTTATGAGCAGGAGAACGCCCGACCACCCATTGCTCGCATCAGCCAACAAGCCTGCAAGATGTACAGCTGTTTCCCTGGACACCGTTCTCTTCATATCTCTCACTAATAGAACACGTTTGGGATATGATTGGACATCATTTGTAGACTCTGCCACTGCCTCCTTCAGAAGACGCAGTTTAACAATGGTTGATAGAGAATGGAGAATCATTCCTCAGGACACCATCCATACTCTCATGGACTCTGTGTCTAGACGGGTTGCTTCGTGTATCGCCGTCCACGGCGGTTCTTCAGCTTACGGATCCAACCCCGTTTTCACTTTGTATTATGTATATCATTTCGAAATACCGATCACTTATTGTTCGTTGCTATCTTTCATTATTTGCCGAGTTTCGTCACTTTCTGGCAACTCCTTCTTGGTGTTGCATTTTTAATGTTGGGCAGTGAGAGAAATATTTAAATCTAATTTAAAAAATGGTGCTATTTGTTAATGATATCTTGTTTCTTGATTTTGATCCTTCCAAATATAGGAACTAATGCTGAACAATAGAAGATGAATGTTGCGCATTCTATATGCCCGTCTGTCAAGCTGAGTGCGTTAAGAGTTTCCTTCCTTGCAACATGTGAATGACTCTCTATGAGACATCATCTCAAAAAACGGATATTCAAATGCCTTACAACAGGTTAGATTACTTGCTTCGAGGTGTTAAAAAGTGTTCGATCACACTCTTTTGAATGAAAATTTTCAGGTTCAATATTAGTCTTTGTAGAATGACGGGAGACAATTATTCCATTACTGCATGTACATCTCTTTTACATGAAGGAAAAGTTATATTTCGCCTGTTACGAAGAATGAATATGTTCCACTGTACAGGATGTCTTCTAAGAAGACAATAATTCTCTATAGAAGTTTTTAAACAGTCTTTGACTGCTAGACTCTAGACATAGATACTCTTAATCACTTCCCGTTTAATGTAATGTTTAATATTAAAAGCTTTAATAAAGTAAATCCTTTTACTTTTTTAATCAAAAATTTTATTTTATTTTGTAGCACATATAAATTTAAAAACCAATATTTTCATGAAGTTTTATTTGCATATTTTTTACCGATTTACATATCAAGTTGCTGCTGAAGTTACGCATCGCTAGAGTTATGCAATTCTAGCGACTGCAGCAGACAAGCGTCAGTTATCAAAGTTTGGAATTTTTGAGACTTATATTGTAAGTGACAGTAGATATTGCAAGCTGAAACTGCTTTAAAGCCCTTTATCAGCTACCTTCCGGGAGAACTCTCGTTGAAGCTGCTGCATTCACGTGTTCAAAGGGAGAAAACCCGAAAAGGTCCTAAATGCCATACGCGGTGATATGCATACAAAGATCACATGTGACTGTAACACAGTCTAATATGACAAACACTAAACGGTGTAAATGTCCCTTACCCAAACACTTATTTTTAGACTGTTTTTTAGTTTTTATATTAATTGTTTCTTTCTGCTTAATGCGATTTCAATCAGAATTTTTCCAAAAAGATATGCTGGTCTCGGGAAAAATTCAGAGGGATAATTTTGATGAATCTTAATCCACGAATTTATATTTCCAAGCATTATTTTTCAACTATAATATTGAAAGGAATTTTACTCCAATGCAGTTTTAAAATATGCAAACACTATAATTTGTTTTTTATAGTATTTTAAGATATTTATTATACTCCTAGCACAGAAATACTAAGAATTTGCAAATCATTTAGCAAATTGTTTAGCCGTATCATGAAAGAAATTAAAAAAAAAAATTAAATACTCTTATTTTTTCCAACTATTAGATGATTACTATTAAAAGAGTAAGTGGCTATGTTTTTTAAAATGATGAGGAAAATAAAATATACTCACTCAAAAAGTACTATTTTTGAAAATATTTAGGGCAATTTTTTTACTAACGTAAATAAAGTACTACGATAGCTATAAAAAATACAATTATTGTGTAAGTGTAACTAAAGAAATATTTATTTTTGATGTAGATTTAATTTAGAGATTATATGGAATGACTACTTAATGACATTTCTACCGATAGAAGTGTCTATTTAAGCTTGATAGCGGCTGTTTGGAATTCAACGCACAGATTTTTTCATTTAAGGAAAAACGTGATACGTTTAAGCAACAGAGGGAATCGATTGTTTACCTTATTTCTTCCTGCCAATCACATGTCAGTGGCATTGTTAACTGGCCAATGAACGCGAATGTAGAAATATAATCCAGTATTTTTTATTGGATTTACTATTAGTCATTCCGAAGATATTTAAGTTGAATAAATATTCAATTCCCTGTTCTTTCGATTTAAAAACTATGTATTCTTTAAGAATATCCCTCTAAAAAGTATTAATTTCTGATATTTGAATTTAATGTATTGGTATATGTGATGTAAATATCTAATAAAATTATTTAAATGTTAAAATTTTTTTGATGTTATATTCTTCAGATTTCAAGCGTTTTAACTATTCCGACTTTCTTGCAAAGAAATGTAAGATTTTAAATTTATTTGAAATAAGGACAAATTTTATATTTACAGTTTTAAGAGCACAATCTATTTTAAGATATATTTCAAAAGCTATTCTTTAAAATTTTTCATATTTTATTTAGAATTATTTGAATTTTAAATAGAAGCTAAATCAAATGTTTCCTACTAAACCACTAAAAAATTATAGCAATGTAAAATTTAATCGATTAAACAAAACACTTAGTGTAATAAAAAATTTCATTAAATGTTTTTTTTTTTTTTTTTTTGTAAATAAGAGCAAAATACAGTGAAGTATTTTTTCATCGTAAAATTTATTTAAAAAAGTAAATTATAATTTTCCTTTCACAACTGTAAGTCTAGAATGAAAAGTCAAATAAATGACTGTAAATCTAAGACTAGTTATTGGTATTCTATATGTTTGAAGTTCGAATACTTCCCAACATAACCTTACATGCTTATCTGCCTTTCCCATTGAAAATTCAAATTGAAGAGAATCTCAACTTGAAGAGCTCAGAGAGTTTTAAGATCTGTAATTAACAACCATTTGTCCAAAGATTTGTTGAAGTCTTGTTATCTTAACAAGAATGAACATAATCTAAGCCCTTCTCTTAGGCGATAGTTTCGGTTATAGTTCCTAAATATAAAGAAACATATAGGGATAAACTAATTTTAATGCAATATTTGTGAAGTTAAGGAGGTGTTACATTTTCAAAATACAATTACAGTTTCCAATGAATGTGTTTTGTCTCTTATTAAGTCAGAAAATGCAGAGATTTAGAAATAAACAAAGATATTTGAATGAGTTTCTGGAATTCAAACACTGTTAGGCGAAATTTCTGTAAGACTTGAATAAACAAAATCTAATTTCCATAACTGAAGTTGACTATGTTGGTAAAGGTATATACAGAATCATAAAATAGCTTTCTATAACATATATATATATATATAATTTAAAATTAAAATAATTAATTTCTCTTGATTTAAAAGAACCAACATGTATAACAAGCATAAATAAAATATTTTAAACTAAAATAGAAAATCTACCGACCGATTATGTAAAGACGATTATGTATTATGTAATATGTAAAGACAAATTAGGACTTCATATACTGTGGGAAATATATATATATATATATATATATATATATATATATATATATATATATATATATATATATATATATATATATTGCATTGTAATATATACAATGTAAGCTGACCGATGATTGAGTAGTTAGCATTTTTGACTCCTGAGCTGTGGGTCCCGGGTTGGGGATGTTTCTTTCCTTCTGTGATTTGGTATGAATGTGGCCCACCCTATAAACGGGTTTGTGGTGGTATAACGTGATTAACGCTACTCGCCTCCGTGACTTGGTCCACAGGTGCCCGCTTGGTAACGATAAATGAGTAGCAATTTCTGGCCTTGTTGTGGCATAGGGTTCGTCACCCAAGTGTGCCCGCCATTGGAAAAAAAATAGAAAATAATCTAATTCAGTAGTTTAAATATTATTGCGTGCACTTTAAAAAAATCGAAAGTTCGAGAATGATGTGAGAAAACCCATTAACTTTTTAATAGTTAAAAGTGTTAATGAATTTGAATCTTGTCTGGATTGTGCATAGAATTTCACCACAGACAATTATTTTGAACATACACTGGAATTTTCATACATTTAATTTTTCATTAGCTTTTTTTGCAATTTAAACTTAGAGAAAGATAAATATTATTTATACAAGTACAAACTCGTTTTCTTTAAATATTAAATCTATGTAATGAAATGCAATTTAAATAAATTTATTATTTTGTACACATGTAACTTATTTCGAAATGTATGAATATAATAGCGCAGATTTAAAGATTTAGAACTTACATTTTTTGTAAAAAAACAAATTTTAAAATAAATTTTAAATTATTAAATTACATTTTAGACCCTGTATATTTTTGTTTAATTTAAATCTCCGCGATTCCTTTTGCCATAAAATCATAGAATTTAATAGTAAGAATAATTATTTTATCTTAAAAAAAATACACACAGAAAGAGAGCATTAAATTCATGAATTATGAAAATTCCTATAGATATTTTGGATATTTTTTAAAAATTCAACTATGCAAGCATGTCTTAATTCATGAAAGAAAAACGATTAGTTAGTTGAGAGCGCCTACAGTATCAGAATACTATTACATTTGTAAATAAGTTTGTCTCAAACTAATAATAAAGAAATTTTCATGTTTGAGAAATATTTTTGAAAGCAACAAATAATATTGTAATTAAACATTTACATTTTTAACTACAAATTAAATAGTTAATTATGTACAATAATTATTTAGAATTTAATTTATGGAGATAAAAACAAAATTTTTCTTTACTTTGCATTCGATATTTTTTAAAAAAAAGACCAAATATAATTTTGCATGCTGTGGACTACAATAAATTATTTTTTTCAGTGTAATTCCTAGTAGATTTTCAATCAAAGGATGAAAAAAAAGCGAAGTTATTTCTTCTATTCCCTTTTATTATAATGCGCATCGCTTTTGAGAATTTATATCAAACTTCAGAAAAACGTTAAGCTGCCTAATCAGACACAGTAAACCCCAATTTATATAACAAAATGTAAAATAGATCTCCTGGGGCTTATATTTTCGCGCTATATGCTGTCGACAGACTGATAGAAATTCCAAAAGAAGCACATAGCCTCAGTATCATTTCTCTCTATCGGCAATTACTATCATGAGAATTTGAACTACAATTCATGCACCTATTTTCACTACTTAGCTGCATTCATTTCCCTTTATGACCCTTTTTCATTAATTGATTAAGAGTCAAATATATCACAGCTAAATTTAAGATCATATAAAATTATTATTGATTACATTTTAAAAGTCAATGACTTATTTTGACTTTTTCGATAATATTATTTAAATCTGGCTGTGGAAAAAAGTAAACATAATCACATCCCCCAGCATTTTTCCAGTTGCGATTTGACATCAAATTCTGATGGTCTCCACGTAATCGTCTTCCGGGAGGACTGTTTGAAGATAGTTGATCGTAGTCATGCGTCGCAAGAGAGGAAACCCGGAAAATTCCCAAGCACCTATCCCGTTAGATGATCCAGAAAAACAACATTCATCTCCCGTTTTTTAACAATAGCTGAGGTCAGACGAGGGACCTTTCATTCTGGAGGGAGCTACATACCACCACACTACTGAGAGCCTAAAATTTGATTTGCTTTCTTTGACACCACATAGTGGATTGCCTTGTGAGAATACTTTTCATCGAGATTGGATTCATTTTCACGTGTCGTAAGGGAGAAAACTCGGAAAACTCCCAATTCATTCATTCCATTCCAATAATCCATCGATCATGTTTTCAATTCGACTTTGTGGTTACGGGGTCACTGTAGACCACATTGGTGTCAACTTATGTGATACGTGACTTGGAATTTGTTGCTTCTGCTATTGAAGATGCCCCACTATAATTATTGCAGCGGGGAATTCAGATGCCGATTGAATTTCATGATTATTTTGGCTACAATTGTTATATTTTTACTCATAGTGCGTTCCTTTTCTTCTACCATCTATTAGAGTTTCTTATTATCATTTCTTTTACTATCTCTTTCCCGTTCTGCTCTGGCTCTGTCTGATTGCCGCAGTCATGACTTTAAACATCGCACCTCTAGAAACGCCTCAAAGCTTAAGTCTTTCGATTACAATGGCTTTCTCTGTTCGGCCCTTATTGTTTGGCCTTTTCGAAACTAACATTTTACTCTTCTAAGAAAAATCCAAGACAAATACAACTTTACTATCTCGGTTTGATTTTGTTTTCTCAACGATGCTTAATTAGTCTGAAATCTACTGTTTAAAGTGGATTCCGAACCATTACCATATCCAAGCCCGAAGTGAGAATTGAACCAATGAATTCTTGAATTGAGAAAGAGAGGAAAGCGATTCGGCTGCCAGTTTGGCAAAAGCTATTACATACTACCATGAAATATACTTTTATTTTTTTAAAAAGATAAGCTGTTAACTATATATATATATATATATATATATATATATATATATATATATATATATATATATATATATATATATATATATATATATATATATATATATATATATAATTGTATTTTTAGTCTACGAAGCACTTTCTTAAATGTTACTTTTATTTATGGTTGCTCTCATAATTTTCATAATCTCCAGTATATATACAACAGGAAAACACACTTTTCACAAAATTAATTTCCCACCTGAAAGATTTAATTGCGGCATCATTGTAAAAGCTCAAAGTACAAAAGTGTTCGAGAACTCTGATATTGTCAACCAAATTTAATTAGTACTTTAAATAATTTGCATGATCATAATGTATTCTTTTAATTAAGTTGTAGGACACAGATTAAAATAGTTAAAACACCCTGAATATACTATGCGCATTTGAGTCCTGAAAATAATGCTTAATTTTGTCTTGTACAATTAAGTTAAAATTCCTTAGAAAGTGTTTCTTCGGGAAAATATTTATTTTACAAACAGGCTTCTTATAAAAAATAATTTAATAATTCATGTAATAGAAAAGAAATTATATTTCAAGGTTACACAGCAAAAATTGAATTTCGTTTAAATGCAATTATCCATTTATTGTGGAATACAAGACTTCTGAATATCTTACAAAAGCTTAAAAAATAGTAACTATTAGCTTTATCTTAGTTTTGAATTCATTTAATAGAGAATGAATTTATATTTTAGCCTTACTCTGCAATCACTGCTGTAAATATTTTCACTCAAATTTTCAGATGACCAAGATAGCTTGGTGGGGATGTATGATTTTCTCATGTCCTGAAGATAATGGGTTCGATACTTGATAAGGGGAAAGATCCACCAGATAAAATTACTATACTGTACGTTAGAGATTTCAATAAAGGCCAATGTTCTCCCACCAGGGTCATGTGACACGGAAAAGTGGGTGCGAGCTCATATGTCAACCTCATCAAACCTACATTCATCAAATTACCAAGCGTTGGCAATATTTAGCGTATTCCAATAACTTAACCTTCATTTTTTTTCAAAAAATGATATTTGGAAATCATTTTGGCATTAGTTCAGGTTTGTTTCACTTTTTACGGTTACTATTAGCACATGATGAATAATTCGACTGGGACTCATAGTTCGAAGATTCCAATTCACTACAAACATCTGTGTCGGAATTGTTAATCAGACAAACAATCTTTTGAAGGGCAGGACATAGAATTAACAGTTTAGTTGCCATCTTGGTATAAATAGTTTAGGAAAATTTCATGATTTTATTATGATAGAAAATAAAACTATATTTTTTACAACCTTTGTTTAGAAATTTGAACTATTTACAATTAATTTAAAATGTTTAATAGAGAAATTGAAAGGAAATTAAAAATTAAAACATAAAACTTTCAATCTCCTTTCAGTTGGAATTCATTTTAAAAAGCAAAATGTTAACTGCATTAATTTAATTAATGAAATATATTAATATTTATATAAAAGGAGAACTCTACACACTTCATTAATTAGTACATTCTTTTGATTAATTCCTTTGGATATATGAGTACTGATAATTCAATCTAATTCATATTTTCTCATTTGTAATTGATTCTGTATATCAAGTTTAATTTTTCCAAATATAAAACTTGCGCTTAATTTTTCAGGTATTTTTTGCTAATTCCTGGCGCTATTATGGGCAAAAGAGGATGGCATCTTATACAGTGGGGCACCCAGTGGGTTTGTTATCTTCATACCGAAACTGAAGGAGTGAAGAAACACAAACAGAGAGAGATCGAACCCGGGACCGATTGCTTCGAAGTTAGGGACGCTAACCTCTCCTCCATTGGTTGACAATTTTTCAGGTACTTGAAGGAGTAATCATCCGATATAGAGTGATGAATTCTGTATTCTTATAAGTACGAGTCGTAATAGATTGCTAAATAACTCAAGACTACTGCAAAACTCTTTATAACGGTCACTATGCATTTTCTTCATTAATGATACACCACCTATTGAGAAATGAAAACTTTCAAGCTCACACATTGATAGTAATGTGCATGCATTACCCAGAATACTTTCCTTCTGGCTATTCACTTATGGTGGAATTACATCTTTAATCTTTCTTACCACAGAACATTTTCTTAATGATTGAGCACAGTAATTTATATGAGATTACCTTCCAAAGAAAGATAATTCTAAATTAAATTTTAATTTCTAATAATTTTTTAAGTTATCAAATATATTCCTATAATTTATATGAAGGAATTTGAATAAGGTATATATATATATATTGGAGGTTTTTGCCACACCAGTTTCTGCGGAGCTTCGGATACCTGTGGAAGAAGTATACTTTCAGTGGAAAATGCGATTTGATAAAACAGCAATATTTACTTTTTGTTTACACATCTAAATGAGTGGTGAAAATAAATAGTAAATACGTGTTGTTTGCCACACGAAATGAGAACTCGCGTGCAGCACAACTAAAAACAAATCGAATAAAGTGAAAAAATAACGCTTGAAATGCCCTCTTAGTCATGAGTTATTAAATACTGAAGTGAGTGTCCCTTTCCACAGAGCATTTCTGATCGGGGACAGTTTGGGAAAACCAAATAAATGTTCACAGCTACGACCACAAAAGCATTAATTTTAAATAACTCAAAATCAATACTAAATATAGTTAAATTTAAAAAAAAACTGCAATTGCTAAGTGAAAAGAAGAGTTTTGATGCCGTGCATTTTTTTCCCTACCCAACTGGTTACATATAAGTGATAATTTATAAAAAGGGGAGAAACAGTCCCACGTCTCTTTGCATGAAAATAGCCGAGTTGTGGAACAGTTTGATTGGCGGCATAAGCAACTTCACAATGAGTTCAAATCAGTATTAATTATAGTTTATATTAATTACAAGCTATGCGCTCACAATTTCGAAATGAAACAAAGCCTATGTTTCAAGACGACAAGAGGCCACCACCTTGACACAAGTTCCACTCTACTCTGTACTGCCGCCATTAGCAATGCAGCCCTGGGCAAAAATTCGGCAAGTATACACACACAAGCATACATACATATATGCATATCATATATGCATATATATATATATATATATATATATATATATATATATATATATATATATATATATATATATATATATATATATATATATATATATATATATATATATATATATATATATATATATATATATATATATATATATATATATATATATATATATATGCATATACATATATAGTTATTAAAAGGAATTATCAATGACACAAATTTCAAAAATAAGTTTTATTACAGGAACAATTTTATCATGTTTAAAGAATGTGAAAACCAACCATGACAACTGCTGCACGTTTGGTCCGTAGGAAGCTCAACCAAAAATGCCCCGATAAAACGATTCCCTGAGAAGTGTACAGTACACAGGTCACTCATTCGTTGAGAAATAGTGGCGCGAAATGACATCATCGGTCAGTTCGATATTCCCTGACCATATTTGATAATGTTTATAGAGGCATTTACATTAAGAAAAAAGATTACAAACATTAAACAACAAAGAAATAGTAATATTTTGTGAGACATTTTTCACAAGGTTTCCAGTATAGGGAATTTTTAGCTTGATTAAATTTCGAAAAACTCAGAAAATTTAACCTATTCTCTTGTCGTATATACATATCAAGATTGCCCAATAAATATCATGTTTGTTATATTGATATTTCCTGTGTCTATCCATACACAAATCAAGTATCATTTAATTTTAAATTGAGATAATGTGTGTGTGATTTTTCATTTCATTTGATTCCAAGAGACAGGCCAAACAGCAAAAATTGGAAAATATGATTTCCATAATTTAGGGGCATAAAAAAGTAAGGAACAGAAAACTCTTATAGAGGGGTTACAAGATTACAATACTTCCTCTAACACGAAGGTGAAATTAAATGCCTAAGATAACACATAAAAATATACAGGTAATAAAACATTCCTCTAATTATTTTTAAGGTTATTGAATTGGTTCCTATTATTAATTAAAATTATTCGCAAACAATATGCATAACCAACAAATATATGGTGATATAATCCATCAACTGTTTCATTTTTAGAATTTTTCTTCAATCTTTGTTTTTTATTCCAAGTAAACATGACGACATTGTTCATTCACTTCTCAAGAATTTTTCCGTACTCACCTGAAGTAAAAGAAGAAATGTTGAAGCTGTTTCTCTGAAGAAGACTCTGGAAATCCATGATCCATGTCGACCAAAATGGATTATAATATCGGATATGACACGCGCTACAATGGCTTATCATCATTGTTCTATTCTATGTATTCAAAATATAGTTTAAATATAGATCAGGGTATTGAAAATTTTAAAATTGAGATTATTAGATAATATCGTATAGTTTTATATTTTAATTATATGAATGTATATACATACACGTATGCACATCTGTAGACTGCACAATGAAATATTCCAATGTATTTGAAAATATTAAAAAGAAACCGCTCAAAAATAATCCTCTGAACAATAATTTGAAGTTACTTTCCAACCATTTGAAGCCCGGTGGCTTAGTGGCAGCGTTTCACGCTCCCCTGACACAGGTCCGAGGTTCGATCCTCGGGCTGGACAAAGTTGACTCAGCCTTTCATCCCTTCAGTGGGTCGATTAACTGAGTACCAAGCATGCTTGGTAACTAAACACTGGGGTCTTACGTTAGGCTGACCACCTAATTGGGACATATGCTTCGCACACCATGGCCCTCGGTAATCAACAGTTATGGGCACTGTAGGCCTTGGCCCACATGGGCTGCCGTGCATGGAGTTTACTTTTTTTTCCAACCATGTATGTTAAATTTATAACCTAAATTAAGCATCTAAAATTCCTCTGGTACTTGTTTATGCAAGAAATTTGTAAACATCATATTTCGCGCAGCTTTTTATTGTAGATATTAGTTTCACATAGTAGTATATGTGGATACTAACATTAAAAAAATAATAATAAAAAATAATAAAAAAAAATTATGTTTCACGTTCCATCGAATCAGCCCATTCATTCTAAAAGTAATCGTAAGGCTACAAAATAAACCTAGAAATAGTAATATGTATTTCTAGAATACACATGTAAGACAACTACAAAACGAAGTATTCGTAATAAGTACAGTATATTTATTTTAAAAAAAGGATTTAGTGATTTGAACTATTCTTTTTCTAAGTGTAATCTTTAACATTTCTGTCTACAATAAAACACAATGAAGATTTCGAATTATTATATTTGAATTAATACATAAAATAGATCTGAGATTTTTTTCACACAGCTAAAATAAAATACCGAGTGTTTTTTATTCACCTGAATACAGCCCTTAATTCTCCCAACTAACCATAATCTAGATTTTTTGAGCTTTTTGATTATCAGCATAGTAAGCTAATCTATCAATGTTTATGCATTTGTGAAAATAAAGGTTAGAAAAACATTTGCGTCTCTATCAAAATGTTAACATTTCCTTTGAATATATATTTTGAAGAATAATTTTTATTTAAAAGAAAATGGAAGAAATCAAAAAAATTATTTCTTTAAGACAAAAATAAAATTAAAAAAATAGAGTGAAATCTCTAATCCTTAATATTAATATCCATATCCTACCCTTTATGTAATCTTCCAAGTATTTTGTATCTCTACCCGCAGCAAACTAATCCTTACCAGGAACTGTTTGGAAAGGTCCGGTGCATTAATGATAATTATCAAATTTCCGGTAGATGATTCTGGATTGATTATTCAACAATTATTATATAATCTGTGAATTCATGTGGTCATCAACAGAGCATAATGTTTGTATCCATCACTCTGGTAATATTTGTCTTGAAAGACTTCATAATTCAGTTAATGATAAAGAGAATGTGAAGATAACGAGAGCAAAATCAAATTTGCTGGTTCAAATTTTAGAGAAAATCAAAGGAATGAACTAGCATCAACCTTTTTAAACATAATTTATTTTCTATAATGAACTCTTAACAATAAAATAAGAAAATAATAAATTTAAGGTGCAATTTTTTATGCCTATTTCAACACAACAATCATTATACAAATCCAAAATTGCTCATAAATACTCATTTAATTTCGCTTAAGTTTATTCCTTCGGTTTTGTTAGCAATTTGGAAAAACAAACTGCTTTAAAAAAGAAAAAAAAAAAGCATCAAATTATTGTGTAAACTTCAGAGCAAAAGTGTTATTGAAAGGTTTCTCTTCTTAATTGGTAAATGTTAGAGGGAAAAAACGATTATCAGTGAATGAATTGTTCGAAATAACCTACACAACGTATTTACACAGAAGGAAGGATAGATTTACTTCCTAATTAACACACAAGAGCTACCGATATACTTCCAAACAAGAAACTTCTTGCTCATTATATTTTATCCAGAATAATAAATAATACATGTGTCATATTATATGTGTGTTAATGAGTAGAGAAACACTTAGAATATTTTTTACTTTTTAAAACTATTCCCTTAGTAGAAAATGCTAATGCGCAGTTTCTTTATCACGAGTTTCTTCAAAAGCCTCTTTTCTGAATGTAATTGGCCTCTTATATCTTTCTCTCTTCTTGTCTTAAATACTGTCAGAAAATAAGAACCCAGTATTGTTTCTTTGAGTATTTTCATTCTTTTATTAAGATAAAAAAGAGACTTAAAAAAATGAAAAGAGGATTCTCATATTTTCTGATAGAAGCAATTTGAAAATAATTTGAATTGAACATTTTTCCCTGAAATGAGTTTAAATTGTGAATCAATTTATATTATTATTGAATTTTGTACGTGAATTACTTACATTTTATGTATAACTTATCATAAAATTAAAATACAAAAGTGTCTTTTCAAACACTCATAATCTCTATAAATATTAGCATTGTCATTGTTAAAATATACAACTAAGTGATTAGGAGAAAAATAAAACTTCAGTCAAATATTTTTAAAGAATGAAATGCCTTAACGTAGCTTAAAAATAATTTGAACTACAAATGAACATGAGGAATAAATTATTATTTAATATGTAACAGGTTGGCGCAGTGAAAAATTTAGTCGTAAAGATTTTATAAGTACTTAACTCTAGTAAAAGCAAAGATCATATACAACCTTGTAACGGAGAATCAAAATTTCTGAAGGAAACCAAAAAATCAATTGAAAATAAAATACACAAGTCAAGCAATTTCATAGTCTTCATTAATTATATAGAACAGTATCATCTAAATGATTCGCCTGACTACAACATCCTTCAATTTTCTACTCCCATTCTAGAATATTTATATGCATAGAAACTTCTCTCTAAATAGAAATTATTTTCAAAAATGAAAGAAATAGGGCAAGAGTATTATTTCCCTTTGCTTAGATGTCTCTATAATTACATTGATAATAAACGAGGAAGCCATTCTAATTGGTACTTTTATTCTGATTAGGCAAGTGTTTCTCCCTCTGTGTACCTACGGTAGTACCCAGATTCATCTCCAATTCTATAATCAAATGATAAGCAATAAAAATCTATTTTAATAAGACATAATCAATATCGTTAATGAATATAAAAATTCAATTAGTGCCCAAGATTAATCTTTGAATTATTCGAGAATGCGTTTGTAGCCTGAACCCTATTTCAATAAAATATAGCATGTTATTCTGTTATTTTGTTACAAATAATTAAATTGAATTCGCATCTGGTTTAGAATATAGAAACGGATTTCTATATAATATAATTAATAAATAAATAAAAATATAATTGATTGATTTCTATATAATATAATTGATACGAAAATTTTGTAAAAGCTTTTTAATACAGCAATGAATTTATAATTGGTTGTTCTTACATAATAAGCATTTTCGCCTCATTTTTCAGATAGAAGATAACATTGCTTAATAATCTGTTCAGCTGTTTGCTGCACGAATCCTTTCCTTCTCAGTATCTTCAATGACGTGTAGCTGCTATCAATAAAATTTATTTGCCTCGGGCAGTGATTGGGAGGGTGACCATGTACCCGCCCTCACTGGGTTGCTCGAGCTCACTGGGTTGGGGGCGGATTCACGTTAATATGTGATATCCAAAGTTCTTCCGCTGGTGTGGTGTAGAAGTGGAGAGGAGGGTGCCAGTTCATGAGTGACGTCGTCACCTGCTCGTGGATAAAAAGTATCGAGACAATTGTACATAGGTGAGTACTCCAAACCGGTTAACTTAAAAGTACGGTCCTAGGCTCGCCTGCATCACTATGTATGCATATATCTATAAAATTAAAATTTAAAGGATAATGTATCTTTCCGATTTTCCCGCATAGTATTTAAAATGACACAATGAAATGCTAGCTTACAGTTTTTCTCATGCTGTCTCCATTATTTTTAACAACAGAATTTATTAAATTGCTTAAATACTTTATTTTTTAATCTGAACTGATTCTAGAATTCAAATAAATGGTAGTTTCAAATTTAATAGCCTACTTTAAATTTAATAGCTGTTGAGCTTGAAGTGGAACAATTTTTCTTTTCTCAATAGGAAGCACTTATCCTTCTCGAAGTGTGTCTACTTACTAAGATAGATTATTAAGAAGAAGAATGAGTAATATCTTTCTATTAGAAATCTCACATAAATAGGCTTAATGTTATCGTAGTTAGTATTAATAAATGTGTTGCTTCGGTTTATTTTCATTAACATTTTCCTGTTCAATTATATCAATAAAAAATTCCATATTTTCATTCTTAAATTATTGAATCTAAACATTGTGTATAAAAATTAATTAAAATATAAACAACACATTAATGCAATCTTAGAATTTGAATCTCGCATATAATGAAAATTTGAAATTTCAGGCTTTAAGTTAATAGTAATGAAAAATTTATTATTTTGGTTTATTTTCACACTCACAACTGTTCATACATTTTCATACCCCTCTATTCTGTCAAGATAAAGAACTTCATATTTTAATTACTTCACTCTTCAATAATAAACACTACATAAGTATATAAAATAATTAAAATATAAACACATGATATGCAACATTAGAGTTTGCAGGCATACAATCATTATTATTAAATAAATAAAATTCATTTTGATCAGAAATTCATTCAGGTTTTTAAATTGATATCATTCTTTTATTTATCCAAATTTCAACTATGAAATAAATGCTAAACAAACTCTAAAATTTTACGGTATTCGTTTTTTTATCAAGAGAAATATTTATCTGCAGTTTTGTAATATATCAAAAATTTTGTTTACCAAATTTATGCCAAAGATTTAAACTTGAACGAATACTTAAAAATTTTGTCATGTAAGCCTTTCATTTTTGTGATTCTAAGAGATAAAGCTTTATTTTCTGTGATATCTGTCATAGGATAACTATTTTTCTTAGAACAAATTTTACCAATCTTTGAAATTTTGCAGACCTCTTGCATCTACCTTTAAATTAACATGAAATCTCATAATAGTAATAGCAAATTCACAAGTATATATTTTACACTATATTATAAACATTTTATCCTGTAATATATAAGCATTTATAATATAATATAACAAACGTTATTACATTATATGAAGTAATACTGCTATCGTTTCACAATAATACATTGTATTACAAGTTTATTGCTAAAGTCAGAAGCCGACTTCCTGTCGTAGTTATGTTACACATTTAGTGGCAACATATCCTGTGGTTTTTCCTTGCCAATTTAAAAGAAAAAGGCTTCAGTTTTACATTTAACGTATCTATTTCAAAACCTGAATTTCTAAACCATAGCTTAGTTTATTCTTAGAGAAGTCTTCATATAGCATCACGGCATAGTGCTCAATATCATAAATAATAAATTTCATTATTGTTCAATATCTCAATAAAGTTATGCTTTTAATTATTTTATTTTGCCTCGTAACGCAGTGTATGTGTGTTTGATTAGTTGATTGATTTACTTGGAGACAACACTTATGAAGTTGGATATCATCATTCATAAAGTAGTTGAACTTTCATATTATAACCTTGTTAATAATATTAAAATGTTTCATCTCGAGAGAGACATACACATAGTAGTATTTTCATCAATTTATCCCAACGAGTTTAGCTGATTCTTGATAATAAGAAATTGAATGTCTCAATAATGTGTTTTAAAATAAAGATAATTTTTTTTAAATTTGGAAAAACTTAAGTAATGATCAGTCGTTAAATAGTCGTAATATACTAATAATCGATGACGTGTTTCCAGTAATCTAAGTTGTAATGGTAATTTTTAAACATTTTTTTTCTCTAACCGCTATCTACAACTTTCGCTTTCTTGTGAACTTAAACACCATCCTAACTTTAAATGAATAAATTTTTAAAAGTGTAATCGTAATCACAAATTCAGAATCTATTACGAATAATATATTGATATTTTTATATACCATCTCAATTTCATTTATTGAATAAATGTAGTTTGAGAGGAAGTAGCATATTGTAAAACTATATAACATTGCAGCACTCAAATTTATTTAAATGAAAAAAAGGAGTATATTTCCATGCATAAAGTAATGCATGCAAATTACATTTCGAACAAACAAAAAACTTGGTTAAATAGAATCAAAAAGAAGAATCGATATTAAAGATATCTTTTATATAATTATATATCAAAAAAGGAATATCCAAGTAACCACATTCATTAATTTATAATCTCAATATAATGACATACATTTTTATGTTAAAAAATTAAACCATAAGGAAGAATAGAATTCTTAAAAATTTTCAAATATTTATATGTTTTATAGCTAAGTAAATTACTTTAAATTAACTATAGTATAATCATTTCACATAATGAATAAATGTGTGTGTTAATAGTACTTAAATTTTATTTAAGAAAGATATTTACAATTCTATGTATAAAAATTTTGGAAATTAAATTTTTTTAAATCAAATATACCGGGTGATCCAAAAGTCAGGACGAACTTTAAAAATAAATAATTCGAAAACGAATCACGATACAAAGATGCGGTTTGCACCAAACGGATGTAAAAGAAACCGAGTTTAGTGTGGCAATGAAAAAAAATAGTTCTGTTGGCGACCAAAAGATGGCGCTATAGTGTTTTATTGAAACAAGAGATGATTTGCAAATGAAACAATGATTAATGAAGTCAGATTAATTACAGTTAATTAGTACCTACTACAGTAAATATTCAATGTGCTGTCCATCATTCAGAAGTAAAGCTGTGAGACAAGTCACCACACCATTCACAACATTTAGTAGCATTTCTTGCGTTATGGCAGACACATTTTGGCGGATGGCATCTTTCAGTGCCGCTAGTGATGCCGGTTGGTCGCTGTACACTTTTGACTTCAAGAAGCCACACAGCCAAAAGTCACAGGGTGTGAGATCGGGAGATCTTGGAGGCCAAGCGTGATTAAAATAGCGACTGATAATGCGATCCTCCCCAAATGTTGAGCGTAGCAGGCGTTGCACAGGCAGAGCAATATGAGGTGGTGCTCCATCTTGCATAAAGGTGACTGTTTGGAGTGCCTGTAGCGCTTGCAGTTCAGGAATAATGCTGTTCTGTAGCAGTGCTAGATATCGCTTACCGGTGACAGAAACTGTTTGGAAACCTGTCTGTGTGACTTCCTCGAAAAAAATGGACCAATTATGAAATCAGCAGTGAAGCCACAGCAGACTGTCACTTTAGGCTGTTGCAAGGGTACCTCAACAAATGCATGTGGATTTTCTGTGGTCCACACTCGACAATTGTGGGTGTTAACAGCGCCAGAGAGTGTGAAATGTGCTTCAGCTGTCCAAAGCACAGTGTGAAGCCAGTGTTGCTGCTCTTCCATCTTATTGAAGACCAAATTCGCAAAATGTCGGCGAGAGTCGAAGTCAGGAGGTTTCAGTTTTTAGTTATGTTGTAACTTGTAGGGATACCGTTGCAAAGTTACTCGCAGCGCTCTCCAGACACTTCCGTACGACACTCCTGTCTGCCTCGAAACTTCTCGAGCACTGCACTCCCCATGTGTAGCAACCGCCGACATGGCTTGCACCGTCTGCTCCACTGTCATGGTAACAGCAGCTGCAGTTGAGGAACGTCCACTTCTTTGACGTGATGCCAAAGAACCTGTAGCTTCAATTTTTTTCACAATTTTGTTCAATGCAGAAGACGTTATTGGTCCTTTGCTATCTCGCATACCCTTCATGTAGCGATATGCTCGCAATGCCGCAATGGCACTTTCCAAATTCTTATAAAACAGTTTAACTAAGAGGGCTTTCTCAACTGTGGACAGCCTTTCGATGCATACCAGCTTCGACTACCATTACCTGTTGCACTTGCTTCTTTTTATATTGTTTGTTGCTTTGCATAATCCTACATCAGAAATCCGACAGCGCCATCTGTTGGTCGCCAACAGAACTATTTTTTTCATTGCCACACAAAACCCGGTTTTTTTTCATCAGTTTGGTGCAAACCGCATCTTTGTATCGTGATTCGTTTTCGAATTATTCATTTTTAAAGTTCGTCCTGACTTTTGGATCACCCTGTATATAAAGGAAAATCATAATATTGAATATTATTTAATTTAATTAAAAAACATTGATATATATATATATATATATATATATATATATATATATATATATATATATATATATATATATATATATTATATATATATATATATATATATATTTATATATATATATTTATATATATATATATATATATATATATATATATATATATATATATATATATATATATATATATATATATATATATATATATATATATATATATATATATATATATTTATATATATATATATATATATATATATATATATATATATATATATATATATATATATATATATATATATATATATATATGAATATGATTTTCCCTATATTATTACTACTAATCGTAATTGTAATTCGAGTTTAATAAAATGCATATTATTATTCAATTACTTTTCGATATAATTAAATCGAAATCCGTTAAATATGCACAAAATGATAAAAATAAAACATTTCTTTTCAAAAACAGTGTACAAAAAAATGCATGAATTTTAGTTCTATTCATTTATAATTCCAAAACCAAAAATCGATTGTTTCATACATTCAGTTTTATTCTTTTTCTCAACAAAAATTTTAAAAAAATAGCATGTTTTACAAGTTTTTCCAATAAATTCATAAAATAGGTACCATTTGAGTTCACTAGATTATTTTAGTTCTAGGAAAATGAAAAGTGTCAAGTAACTCCTATTTATTTTTTTCAAAGGTTAATTACTGTTAGGAAAACTAAACTCTACTGAAAAAATACATGATTCCCAAATA
This sequence comes from Latrodectus hesperus, assembly GCA_037975125.1. Classification (NCBI taxonomy): domain Eukaryota; kingdom Metazoa; phylum Arthropoda; class Arachnida; order Araneae; family Theridiidae; genus Latrodectus; species Latrodectus hesperus. The sequence continues at coordinate 111,256,957 of CM075854.1, read as the reverse complement.
AATAATTAATAAATCAACATCACAATTCATGTCAATTCCAGATTTTTTTATATAAAGAGAAAAATAGTTCTTTTTTTTTAAGTGTTAATCTATCATAAATTACAACTGTCTATTATTACCAAAAAAGAGAATAGTTTTGAAACTTCGAGGTCATTATAAGTACTAAAGGAAAAGAAATACCCATGAAATACCCTGATAAAAAAAAAAGCTTTCATAAATATTAGACTATAAAAATCTAAAACTTTTGAAAAACTTCTTAAAGAATATTTTTAAATGAAGATTTTTGATACAGCAAAAAAAAGTGCCATTCAAATTTCATTAAATAATATTATATCAATGATGTGGTAAATATAATTCACAACTACTTTGACTATATATTAACAATTTGTTAGTAAAATTTATCTCTTGTCAATATATCAATGGTCTTTATTTTTGATTATAATTTTGCTATTAAAGGGTAAAATTAAAATGAAATTTCTATATAAAAAATGAATCATAAGAAAAGTTACAGAAATTAACACAAATCTAAACTGATATTAAATAAAGTCTAAAATAAAAATATTTATAATTTATACGAGCGCAATTTTTCAGCAATTTTATTGCTTCATAAATAGTATAAATTTCTATAATAAGAATTCTAGTTTTAGAATAATGCATAATGCCTATTAATTTAGTTATACATTTTCCACAAAATTTAAATGCAAATCGTTATTACTGATTGCGTCAATGACAGAATACTACAATTTTTTAATATAATTTTATATAAAAAGAAAAATTAAAATGTATCCACTTAAAGAGAAGATTAGAATAAATGTAAGTTTAAAAAAGTCAGTAACTTTTTTATCGTTGAAATGAAAAGCATAAACATCTTAAACATTAGCCTAATTAATCTCACGAAATATGCGAAATTATAAGGATATGTTCTTTTTGTAGTTTTTACATGTTTTTCGAGCATTTGCTGATCCTTTTAGTAACATATTTAAAAAAAAATTCTAATTGAAGTTTCACATCACATAAAATGAGAACTAATTTCAGTAATTGGAGTTTATACACTGATGAGCAAAACTTAAGCAGCAGATATCTCTCTCTCTTATTCTTTTCTTTTTTATTGTCTCGAGAAATCATGTCACAGACATGAAATTCCGAAACAAAGTACAGAATTTAGTAATTAAACAATGACGAAAACATAGTTACGCAAAAATGAATATAATGCATACAGTATGAAATCAAACGAAAAATCGTTTTACCGAATTCATAGTATCGTTACTCATGATTGTCTTTCCAAGATGAAGAACAACAAACAGGTGTTCCTTAGTATGAGATATTCCCTTCCCTTACTGTGATTGTTGTTTCGCACCTTCTCTCCCTACTCAGCAGCAGCAGATAGTCCAACAGCTCTACAGGTAAGAGTGCCCCTTTCTCCATCAGCATCTATTTCCGTTGTGTATTTATCGAAGGCGGTCATCGTGACATTAAGTGATCTCCTGTGATCATCATGGTGATCTCCTCAAAGCATCCAACGTATGTTTTATGGGATTTAGTTCAAAGGAGCATGCTGACCAATTCATTCGAGTGGTATCTTCCTATTCTAGTAGCAGCTGAACAGTAGGAGTCCTTTGTGTCTGTACATTGCCATCTATAAAAATGATTTTCGTTCCAATAATAATTCTGAACAGACACGCATTGGAAAGGATCACCTCCTTATGATAAGGACCTCTGACTACAGAACCTTTGTCGAAAAGCCTTGTTCAATCCACCCTTTTCAGCATAATGCTTTCCCAGATACCAACTCCATGACCTCCATCAAGATCTCTTTCCGATATCTTACTGGGCTGAAACTCATTCCGGACTTCATTCCAAGTCAACTGGCCTTGAGAATCATGTGGCATTGAAACCACTTTCATCATTAAAGAAAACACGACTATATTGATGTGTTGTCTATTTTTATGTTCTTTGCACCAAACTAAGCAGTTGCTTCATTGGATAGTTTTCAAAGTGAGGCGGCGTCCAAGGCAACGGGTGAATAGGCCACCAATGAGAGTGCATCTGAACCCAGTAAACCACGATAATTGTCCCCTCGTTACTGTTAGTTGCTGAAAAATGACGCTAATTGATTAATTTCGATTTCTTTTTGGTCTTCTTCTTCTTCATTGCCCTGACAGCCCAGGGTGGGCGTTTGCCTTCCTCAGAAATACATACCAATACCTCCCATTTTTGGATAAGGTCATCCAGATTGTCACTTTTAGTGTTTTTAGGTCACTTTCAAGGCAGTCACGCCATCGTAGTTTCGGTCGTAGTCTTCTTCTGGTGCCAATGGGGCGAGCCAAGAAAATTTTTTTCGTCACCCGATTGTTGTTCATCCGGCTCAAAAATCCTGCCCATTTTAATCGTTTACCAAAGTGAGGAGGCCGGATAATTCTTTCTTTGGATTTCTGAACAGTTGAGTTTTTCCGGGGTGTGGTTTTTAACCCCACGCCCAACCTGGTTATACACCCAGGGACTGGGTCCATTTTAGTCGTCTTTTACGACATGCATAGTTACGTTGGAACGATTCTTACCCCCCGGTCACCACACGGGACTTCTTTTGATCTACAGAATGATATATCGGTCATTCTCTGTATAGTTGTTTTCCTAGGGTGATCATCACCAGCTTTTGACTGTACTTATAGCTGTACAACAACTGTACTTATAGCTTGGTTTCCAAGCACAGGAAAAGACACTTTAGTTGATTCCAAACTCTTCAGCTGCACTCATCACACTACATTCCTCCTTGCATTTTCCGATCATTCTACCAGGTATGTAGTCGTATAGATATGATTTCTTTTAGCTATATTTAACGGATTCTCTTTCAATTGCAAAGATATCCTTAACTGAGTTTGCATCCTTCCTTTTATTGTAATTTTGAGTTGCGCTTGCCGACTGCTCGCGTTTTACATACTCTTACGTCACCTGTGACGTTTTGTTCCAGGCATTCGCCTAAGCATAATCTTTCTACTGAATTGCGTTTCCATTGTACTGATCGCAAGAGCCTCTTTTCTGTAATTCCATGGCTATATCTACTTAAATTTTACAGTGTTTATTAAGTTTTACCAGTATTATATAAATGCATTGGGAAATTATTTTATATAAATTGCTGCATTATATAATATCAGTTGACACATAATAAACTTTTTCTTACCCCCATTACATCATATAATTATTGATTCACAGAGATCAATTATGGATTCACCATAAAATGCAACTTTTTTAAAATCAATAAATAGCCTATCGTGAAAATCTTTGATTCATTCTATTCAAGCCCTCCTCATTTTTTCTATGGTTATAAAATTTCAAAAGAATTTCTAAATTTCATTGAAAAGATGGAATCTCGAAAAAATTATTTAAAACTTGAAGTCAAGAACATTAACGTTCGAAACTCAGAATATTATTCATGCTTCGTAATACGTGATGCATGGTATAAAATAAATATCTAATTAACATAAATAACAGACACAAATAGCATGTGCCAGTACCAAAGCGCATACTTAGTTCAAATGGAAAGTATCTAGGCTATTGTGATATATCCTTACAACTGCATATATATGTAATATAAACAGAATTTTGCCTTTGCTTGATTTAACTTAAAAATATTTCTAAAAGTTATATCTTTTATAGTAAGCAATTTTTTTCTTAAAAGACATGTGTCTTGCAAAACATGTCTACACAATTCTTAATTTATAAACAAGCAGTTTGGTGCTGTATAATTATGACTTCCACTCAATTTTACTACTACAATACCATACTTCTTGTCACATAGAATTTTTTTAATATTCTTGAGCACTGGTAACTAACTTACATATTGGCTTGTTATTACAATGCTATAAATTTCCAACACTCATTTATTTATTTATTTATTTTTTTTGTCTTTTGCAAATGCTATAATTGTACATGTTTACATGAATTTTCTCTGTAAGCACTAAACGTTATTTAAATATTCGAACTTATAGTATGCTCCAAATGAGAAAAATTTAAAGCTTAATTTATAAATTCAGTCTAACATAATATTATATTTTTGATAGACACGGGATAGATATGTAAACTAATTTACTTATATACGTAAAATGAAAATAAGTTAAAAAATGTCTTTCGAGTAGAGTCGAATTTTTAAAAACACGGTAGAAGTAAACAAAATAACCTATCAAGATCACTAATTATTATTAGTGTTTGTTCAGTAATTAATGATACATAAATAATAAAAAATATTATGGTTTCATTTCATAATAATTGTTAATCAGTATAATGCTTCATATTTTCTTTGAATTTTTCATTTTTAATCACATTTTGATATCACAAGCGTTTCTGGATAAATTTTAAATAGTTATTTTAAGCACTCATAATATTTAAATTTTACAATTTTATAATCATTTATATTTTTTCTTGTTTATTACTTTCCTTGCCATTAATTTTTATCTTTTTCCTTGGATGTTATATCAAAAAACAGAATCGTTTCTAAAGAGAAATTTATCCTAAACAATAGTTAATATTTTGCTTGTATGTCTTTTTTAGGTTGTTTCAAAAAAAGCATTGATCAAAAGCATTCCAAACATGAATTTATACATGAGAAAGAAGCTGGCCAGTATAGCAGAATAAATAGCCACTTATTCAAAGCATAAATTCCAATCAATCTGATATTATAAGTGATATTGCTATCACGAGTTTTTAATCAAAGTGTTATCAAATGAAGGGGACTAAACTACTGTAAAGACTTTTGCCTCTAATGTTATTAAAAAGGAATAATTTTCATTTCTTTCTTAATATCAAATGTTTTAAAGTTATTTGAGACACATAATGTGTCATCCAGATTTTGCTTTCTTTGCCCCAAGCTGAAGGGCTACACCATTGAGATATAACTTTCGGATAAACTGGTAAATATTTGACTTCTTAAAGATGTATGATCTTGATAAGTTATAGAACCTATCCTTATACGAGCGTTGAGACTTGATTTCAGCTTCACCGTGTTCCCTGCAAATGATAGGTCTTGAAACCTATGGATCTTTGCCAACTCGCAAAGCAAGCTGAATAAATAATAAAGTTCCTATTCATGTCATCATAACCGTGGTTGTTGGAATTCCTCGATCCTCTCGTGCTTTTATTGTTTTAGGCTCCTTCACTCACTTTCTATGGGGATTGCATCTTCTTTGATCCATCGTTATCTAGACCAGGCAATTACTGCTTCACTTTGACCAACATATTTGATATAGTATCAACAATTAAAATATAACTGACCTACTCAATTGGTATAACATTCTATCAAAATTAGAGCTAATTTTCCATTTGATCACTCCATATTTTACTGCAATCTATGATTTAAACCCATTCGAAGTTGGGGAATTATTCATAGCGTCGTGGAGGATGTCTTAAAAGTTTTTTTCCCTTATAAACGCATGCATCAAAAACGACAGTTTAGTTTTAATTTCCTGGGAATCCAAATATTTTGTCATTTTTAAATGCTGTACGTAGTCCAATGTAAACCCGCATTGAATAGCCCATTATCATTGGTGCTGTAATCATCTGCATAATCCCCCCATCATTGCAATTCCTCAAATTTCCTCAGTATGAAAAACTTTTTAACTTTAGATCAATTTTTTTCAGCATGCTTATGAGAGTATTTTTCATTTTGAAAATGGTAATATGTTCATATATAAATGAATGGGTATGGTTATTTCATAAACTTAAACAAAGATATTTAATTGAAGATCTGTTAACAGTGTCCAATCACTATAAATGTCCAAATGCAATCATATGAATTCTGAAGGATATTTATTTAAAAGAAATCGATAATTAAAAATATTATTATAAATAAAACCAGATTTTGAACAAATAACATGTATGAACATCCTGATACATTTTGTAAATTTTGATGGAAATTTTAAAGCATTTAATTTCATTATTTCTTCCACATATAATTTTGTATCTCATAAAAGATAATTAACAGCAAAAATTTCTTTTTTAAATGAGCTCGTCTTCTGAGACATTAAGTTTATGGACACATTTAAAGAGCTGATAATTTTTAAATAGTTATGATAGCCAATGCTTGAGCATGTTAAAAAGACATCTGAACTGTCATAAATCCATAATGTGAGCACGAGTTAAAGTCTTCCCTTACCTGTAAAATTAATCATCTGAAACCATTTATAAAATTGGTTGAAAATCATTAAATACTCGAGTAAAAAAGTTTAATAGCTGGCAAAATAATTAACGCTGTACGAGAAACAACTTTCGAATTAAAGTAAAAGCGATCGATAAAAGAAGAGCCAAAAAAATATTCCAACTTTCCGTTGCATTTTAACGCCAAAATTGAAAATGTGTGGAAAGAAACATAAGTAAGAAACGACTTCCCGTAGAAGTCTTCTTTTCTTTCAGCTGCAGCCAGCTTGTGAAGTAGAAAAGAATTTTGATGAAAGAAATTAATTTGTGATTAAAGTAAGGATCGCGCAAAAACATTTGAACTAATGCCAAAAAAAACGAAAAACTGTGGTTTAAGTTCTTTTCCATTCTCAACTTTAACTTTTTGAGTGGGATAAAAAATGCATTTTGAACAGAGATTTATGAAAGTGGTTATTAAAGAAAGCGGTTAAAGAATCTGTTTTACTTTAGTCTTTCGAAAACAGGGATTGCATTTTTGCTTTCTCTGCCAAATACGTTATAAAAACAAAATAAAATAATATTTTAATGCTAAAAACTTTCACCAATCACATTAAGTTTTAAAAACCACGTATTTACTTCATCTTAAAAAGTAAATTAAATTGTAAGTGGAAAATATTTTCATGATATGGAAAATATTTATTTTTTTAAGTAGTTTACTTTTTAATTATACATTTAGAAAAAGCCTACTAAAATAAAAATAAAAAGATTTTGAAAAATATTATGGAAATAGTGTGAAAATTATGTATACACATTTTTAATAATACTAAATATAATTGTGTTATAATTTGAAGTAAATTAACTTATATAATTGAGAGGTTATGTGTGAAATTTGAAATAAATTATGTATATATATGTAGATAGATAGATAGATTTATTTAAGAGTACATTTATATTAGAGTTTGAAAGTTGATACCTAGAGAAACTGTTCCTGGATGAGGTCATTAGTTTAAGGAAGGAAATTTGGTTCACTTTGTCCACTTATAATGGCTACATTAACAATAGTAGCACAAATATTTCTGCAGACCATCCAGAATCTTTAGACGTTGATTTACACCAAGCATTTAAAAAACCCTACACTCAAAACTCGCATGGCTTAAGCTAGTCCAGCATGCTGGGAACAGAAAATCGTCTCTCGATGAAATTAGATGTTCGCATAAAAAAAGTTGGTCGTCCAATAAAAGCTTCGATTCCTTGAAACTATACATCTCCAACATCCATGTCATTACGTTTAAGCTCCTCGATCATGTATAGGTAACATTATAAAAAGACTGTCTTTCCCTTAAAAAAACCAACAACTCTTCATTAGTGCACAAATGAATAATACAAATTCTGACTAGTGCACATTAAATTTCTATATGAAAAAAATGAATCATAAGAAAAGTTACAGTAATTAAAACAAATCTAAACTGATATTAAATAAGGTTTAAAGTCAGAATATATATATAATTTATAAGTGCGAAATTTTTTTCTGCGCATAATTTTCTGCACTTTTATTACATCATAAATAGTATAAATTTCTATAATAAGAATTCTGGGTTTAGAATAATGCATTATGCCCGTTAATTTGGTTGCATATTTCCCACAAAATTTAAATGCTAATCGTTATTACTGATTGCGTCAATGACAGAATACTACAATTTTTTAATATAATTTTATATAAAAAGAAAAATTAAAATGTATCCACTTAAAGAGAAGATTAAAATAAATGTAAGTTTAAAAAAGTCAGTAACTTTTTTATCGTTGAAATGAAAAGCATAAACATCTTAAACATTAGCCTAATTAATCTCACGAAATATGCGGAATTATAAGGATATGTTCTTTTTGTAGTTTTTACATGTTTTTCGAGCATTTGCTGATCCTTTTAGTAACATATTTAAAAAAAATTCTAATTGAAGTTTCACATCACATAAAATGAGAACTAATTTCAGTAATTGGAATTTATACACTGATGAGCAAAACTTAAGCAGCAGATATATCTCTCTCTTATTCTTTTCTTTTTTATTGTCTCGAGAAATCATGTCACAGACATGAAATTCCGAAACAAAGTACAGAATTTAGTAACTAAACAATGACGAAAACATTGTTACGCAAAAACGAATACAATGTAAACAGTATGAAATCAAACGAAAAATCGTTTTACCGAATTCATAGTATCGTTACTCATGATTGTCTTTCCAAGATGAAGAACAACAAACAGGTGTTCCTTAGTATGAGATATTCCCTTCCCTTACTGTGATTGTTGTTTCGCCCCTTCTCTCCCTACTCAGCAGCAGCAGATGGTCCAACAGCTCTACAGGTAAGAGTGCCCCTTTCTCCATCAGCATCTATTTCAGTTGTTGGGTTTTTACCGGAGGTCGTCATCGTGACGCAAAGCGTCTCCCCAAGCCATCCTACATATATTCTATGGGATTTCAATCAGGGGAACATACTGGCCAATTCCTTCGAAAGATATATTTTCATTCCAGAAGCAGCTGAACAGTTCGCTGTGCCCATACATTGCCACATATAAAAAAGAAATCGGCTTCAATGGCACCCATGAACAGACCCACATTGAAAAAGATCACCTCCTTACAATAACGATCTCCGCCTACAAAACCTTTTTCGAAAACGACGATCTTAGTTCGACCGTTCAGCATAATGTCTCACTAGACGACAATTCCAGGACCATCATAACGGTCTCTTTCCGTTATGTGGTGGAATAATATCCCGAGCTATCTCCAGATGAAATAACGCTAAAAATCTCTTGCGTCACTGAAGCGTTTCCCATCCGTAAAGAGGACACCACTCCATTGATAAGATGTCCAAATTTTGTGCTCTTTGCAGCACTCTAAGCGGTGTCACTGATGGGCATCAGTTTCTAGAAGTTTATAAGAAAAATTAATATTGCACACCAGTGTATACCACAAACACAGTCTGCAGGTACGGTATTAAACTGTTCCTGAATTCCAAATGGATTGCATTTAAAATTGTAGCCCGTGGGAATTTAAGTTGCCGCGACAAACGGGTTCTCCTCTCTTGCCTGCTTCATGATTGTTATTAACCTAACCTAAATCGCTAGCTTTTAATACTTTCTGAACTACACTAGAAAATATGATAGCATTGTTTTATGAAATAATGGCACGTGTTTTCTACCCCGAATTTAGATTCTAAAACCATTTCATAAATGGAGATCCATGATACCAGTATAAAATTTCTGGCCTCCTAAAACATCTCCTACAACACCGAAAGTGTTTTAAATGCTTAAAGACGTCATTTCTAAGGTTGCTTATAATCATCGTATCTTTAGTTTAGTAAATGGGTCTCCTAACAATAAATACCTTAATAACTACTAATGGAAATTAAAATGAGATTGACAATGCAGTTTATTGAAAAAAAATTGCTGATAATGGCTTTGATAAATATGATGAGTATCACATCATCGATTAATAAATTAAAACCTAATTTAAAAAGGAATTTAAATTATTCAATTATTTTTGTGCCGATTTCATATACTTCAAGTCTTTATTCAGAGGGGAAGAAAATTCTAAAATAAAATACTTTAAATTATTTCCCCTCGCTATTTCAGTAGAAAATGCATTTGTTTTTCAAATGATATTTTCACTTAATTCAAAACATGCATAAACGCTGTTCGTGTTTATTGAAAACAGTATTATTAAGTTGAATTACTTGATTACTGAATTAAGCTAAATTATATATAATTCCACATAGAATTTTTTTTATTTTACAAATTTTTAGTTTGCAGTAACTTTTGTTCAATTCAACAGCTCATAGGTCCGCACAAATGCTTGAATTAAACAGATATCAATTGCAATCCTGAGGGTCACCAATATCTAATTGGGTTAACAACGGATATAAATCACAACAGCTAGACATCAAATTCGTCATAATGAGTTCAAGTGCACTTGCTTTTCTTTTAAAAAGAATCTCCTAGAGAGCTGTTAGGGCTCTGAACTTTTTTTCACTTTAATAGTTATTGAGTTCGATTTTCACCTCTGGCCCGGATATTTTTAATGGTTCTGAATCCCTTTTAAACTGTAGATCCTTATCGAAACTGTAGACCCTTGTGTGACTGATAAATACAAAGAAAGAAACAAATTTCTCAAAACTAGAAATTTCCAAAGATTTGGTTTCTATGAAGTTCATTAAAATTTACCCAGTTTAACAATAACTATGAAATGATGGGAGCCATAGAATTTTGCATTTACCTGTTACCAAATGAAAATTGAGAATCAGAAATGAATCATAAATATGAATTATCATTAAACATTGTTATCATGGGTATAAATTTCCAACTACTTTTTAGAATTATATTCTTGATGGAATTAGATAGAACCAGTAGTGAAGAATGTAATACAAATGAAGCTTTCAGAAATTTTCATTGATACCCGATACAATTTCTTTCTTTCCATGTGACATAATTTCATCTAATCCTATGGAATATGAATGCAGTGCTTTTCAATATGACTCCTTTTCTTTCTATCAAAATTAGCTAAACTGGTGGTCAGCATTCATTTTATTAGTTTGTATCACATAGAACTTTTATGTTTATAGTGGTTTGGAATTCACTTTAAACCACAGACCACAGATCATTAGGCATTATGTGTGGAAAAACGTGAAGAAAAAGCAACAAAGATGCCAACCAAGAAACAAAAGTCAGTTTACTCCAAAATATTGAAAATTTATATCTTATAAAAATTATTTTACGTAAAATTAATTCAATTTTCAAATATTGATTTGATGCAATTATTTATTTCCTAGTATTTAAAAAAATACATAAATATTTATAATATTATTAGTAATCAATTAGGTGGATTTTAAACCTGCATTCTCTCCACGTAGCTAATGATAAGAATTTTTGAAATAATTTTACGTCAAATATGAATAAATTTTATAGTTCGAGACAAATATGACCAAAAGATATATTTATTTTCCTGAAGACATTAATTTATATTATTTACACAAAGGAAAATCTAAATATATTTAATTTTTGTGAAGTCAATTTCATTCACTAATTAGCTGAGCTGGAAATCAAATGATTAGTGCTCTGGCTCTCAGTTCAACAGTTCAAAGGTTCGTATTTCCTCTTTGACTGGGATATTTGAGGTGTGGTTCAAATGAATAATCATAACAAATTGATTTTAAAATTTATATATAAAGTTATACGCAAAACTTTTATATTAAATGAAGAATTATAACCATTATGTTTTCAAAGAACAATTTTAATGATTGATAATAAACGTATTGACGTTGGTAGGTAGGTTATGGCGGACATTTTTGTAATTCTGTACTACGATGCTTGTAGCTGACATCGAAGAAGATAACACGTATTGACGTTCATTAATTTATTTTTATTTATTTATTACATTACATACATTCAGACTTGTATGCTTGATTCTTGAGATCCGCTTGTAAGTCTTCGTCGATAATAGGACAAATAGCACAATGACAGATGTACAACCACAGAAGATAACGAAGAAAACACCCAGGGCCACGGTGGGAATCGAACCCACACTCCTACGCTCTCAAGCGATTAGCGGAGTGATGCTTTGACCACTCAGCCACGGAGCGCCCCCGTTCATTAATGAATGAGAATAAGCTCATTCAGAAAAGAATGCCAACATTAGCAAAACAATTATTGTAGAATAAATATAAGCATAAGCAAAGTTTAAGTCAACGTAATCAAAAATTATTATTGTATAATTCAATTGAATTATATTGATTTTTAATCAACGTTCATATGATTTGAATGAAGAAAAATTCAAGTGTCGAAGATTTTCTGTAGTTCATTGAGCCACGGTCAGTTATGAATTCGACATCTAAGCCGGCACTTTCTTCTCCACAGTGCATTGGAGTAAGGACATTATAGCCTATGGAATTTTTATCTCGCAAAGCTTTTCTCAGCATGCCGATCTTTGCCTTGGTTGTTTTTCAAACCCGATATTTTTATGGTACTGTGGTGACGCCTTTCCCCATGAGGCTGCAAAGGTCTCTCAGTTTTAAATACGAAAATTTGCTTTGCTGAATTTTGAAAAGAAGTGGAATGAGTTGTACTTTAGTTTCCTATATTATAATCAACCCAAGAAATCTAAATTTTACTACTGGCAAATTTTCTTCCTTTAGGTTGGTAAATGAAAATTTAATTTTTTACGTTGATATTTTACATGTATTGAAGTTTCATTGCATATTTATAATTTTGCTGGTTTTTATGCTTAACTTTATCTAGTGGTATTCCATTAATAAAATATTTCAACATTAACTTGAACAAAATGAATTTGTTCTGTAAACAGTTTCATTAAGAATTTTATTTTAGTATATGTTTTAAAGTACTTAAATCTATCTTTTTCAACTCTGCTAATAAATTTATTCATTGCAAAATATAATATTGTCAAACTATCACTCAAAGCTTTTGTTGTTGCATTTCCAATGTAACCTAAATATTGATTAACAGAAACTGGTTTTCATAACTATATGATTAAATTTGCTTTATTTCAGGAGCTAAAATTTTACATTATCTCTGGACATCCTCATAAGACTGCAACAAAAGCTAAATTTGAAAACTAAGTTTCTTGCAAGTTAAAGATGTCTGAAGGAAAGAGTTCCACTTTGAATCCACTCGCAAATTCTTTTGTTCCAAGTAAAATGGCAGAAATGACAACAATGAGAAGAGTTGCAGAGTCACTCTTAAAGAAGGTAGTAGAGAAAGAAAGCAAGGGGGAAACCTTTTCAAAGAAAGAGATTGCGAATATCGTTGGAGAACTGATCCTTTTGAAGTACAAGGACTCTCCAGGTGTAGATATTTCGAAAGTGAATCGATATCTTACTGAGAAAATTCTCTCCAGTAAAACATTACCAGAAATTCGTCCAATCCATGACAAACTTATTTGCAAAGTAGACAAAATTTCATTTGATCTGTCGAAATTCGAACCACCAGAAACTCCTCTCCTATTAGTATCATTTTGGGGCTTGTATCGTCATGAACAAGCTGTACGGCCTTTATTGTCACTGCCTCATCGGCCAGAAGTAGTCAAAGATAAAATATGGTCTATTGATTCCTTTGACAAAGAATTATGGAATCAATCTTGCGTTAAAGATGTCTGTCAATGTCCTCCTATTTTTGGGTATGCTATTCCACCAGCATGTTTTGGAAATCCTCTGAAGTTATCTTATTCGTGTTCAGTGGAGACTATCCACCTAAATCATTATCCAGAAAGCATAGAAGGCAATGAATTCATACTTACTAATTACTTTAACTGCAATATCCTAGATGAACACCCTTTTACAGATGACTTTGAAAATACAGTTAGTATTAAAATTAATTTGGATGACCTTGCAATAGCGTTCGAAAATATAATGTATGGACTCTGCGATTTGTTAACCAAATACTGCGAATTCTTGGATGATTGTCCCGAAGACTTGGTCTCACCTGTGGAAGAGGTTGAATGTACTGAGGAAACTGTCTTTAATTTAGTTTCAACTGATGAGAACGAAAATTCAAGCCCTCTCTGGGATGATTGCAATACTGAGGTGAGTGAAACTTTATTCTAATTTTGTAAGTTCTCTTTCTATTACTTGAGACTTTAATGCATCAAATCTTGTGCTTACATGTAAATCTATACCTTAATGTATCTGAAAATCTGTACGAAAAAAATAAACGTGCATTAAGTGACTTTCAAACTCAAACAATTAGCATTAAATACGAACAAGGCTTAAGTCTTAAAAAAACTCTTTTCAACTACTCTACGAACTTTTAAGTTTCTTTAAATTTAAAATACCTGTAACTTTAGATATAATTAACCATAAGATTCTTCTGTGATCATATATGTATCGTTTGACTTCTGATCTGAAAATTCCTTACTTTAACTAATATACTCAACTAACATCTGTGAGTTCGCAAAAAACCAGCATTTACGGAAACAGTTTTCGAGTTTTTAAAATGCAGTAACTACGGTTCTTTATTTTGTTATTCACTTATTTTTAATAAATTTTAATATTTAAGTTTTTAATTAAAATTTACTTGTTTATTTGGGAACTTAATGTACGCTTTCCATGAATAATTGGTTTAAATAATTGCATATAATCAGTTGTGCTAAACACCACATCCTTATAACTGATTTTATAAGAATTACCCTTTGAAGTTAAAATAAGAGAAATCCTTCTAGCTTGAAAGATGGTCATATTCTCCCCGCTCAACAGTTAAAGGGTGAAGTTACCACTTTTTGATCGTAAATATTTGTAATCTGGACTCTCCCTTAAATGCTAAATTCTGTGTATTGTAAAATTTAAACTAGAACTTGTATATAGACTATCACCCTATGGTAATTTTTTGTCTTCAGGCTTTTCGGTACAAAATTCTTTTAATGAAGACTCCAAAAAGTTTTGAATAGCTTACTGCAGTTCTAATCTACAATTTACAGAACGAAGCTCCTTAAAACTAATCTGAAGTTTAATCTAGTAAATATGTATTGTATCTTTGATAATTAAACTAATTAAATCTCTAAGTGATGTTTAAAAATTTATTTAACAGTCTAATTCATGTGCTGTAATCAGTGAAGAACTGGATGATGACGAAGACCACCCACTCCTAGAAATTAAAAATTATGACCCTGATGAAGGTAATTTCTAGTAAAATTCTAGCGATTACAATTTTTAACTGCTTTTAAAATGTAAATTAAGTTAATTTTTAGTTCAAGATTGATATTTATCTAGAATAAAAATTAATCTAGTAACTTAGAAAATCATTAAATTACTATAATTTCATCATGAAAGACTTTAATATATTTAGTCAAAAGAAATCTGAATATCTTAGATTATTCAGGTAATAAAAACATTTAGTATATGAAATCGCATTACGAGGTGTTCTCAGCTGAAACAAAGTTCATTAAAAAGCTTAATGTTTT
The DNA here is from genome assembly GCA_037975125.1 of Latrodectus hesperus. Lineage (NCBI taxonomy): Eukaryota > Metazoa > Arthropoda > Arachnida > Araneae > Theridiidae > Latrodectus > Latrodectus hesperus. The sequence continues at coordinate 111,241,874 of CM075854.1, read as the reverse complement.
ATTTAAAGAATACTTGTATCTAGACTTTCTCTTGCTGTTTTAAGTTCAAGTTTTTACTATCAGACGTAAAGATTAGAAGAAATATTCTTTCTGTAACTTAGAATTTAACAACTCCTCTATAATCTTAAATTCAAACTGCTTATCTTCAGCTTCAAGATAGTATGTGTTCAAGTTTCTTAGAATTAAGAGTATAAAGGCTGAGACAATTTTTGAACAATTAAACTTTAAAAAAACGAGGATAACCAGAATGATATCGAGGATGTCAAAGGCACCTAAATCAAACTTTCTTAAATGAGTTAACACACACATACTTGCTTAAATTTTCTCAATATTTGAAGTGCAGAACAATTTATAGAAGTTTCTTTCTTCGTAGGTGTTTCTAAAGAAATTGAAGAAATGATACGGAGAAGTTTGTCCCCCAAAAAAGTTGAACATCAAAATAGTCTGACAGTAGAATTTGAAGATGTAGAGCCAATAGAGATAATGTGCAATCCTCCGTGCAGCGTATGGTGTACAAACGCCTGCAAGGATAATGATCCTGCAGCCACTGATAACAATACCTCAGTACCTGTATCAACCGATGATATACCTCATATTAACTTAATATCACCAGAAGATCTTGTTCCTGAAGCGGAATCGGAACCAGAGATTGTTAAAATTGATTTAAAACCATCACTAGACACTGAGAGTGAGCTACCCAAACGATTGTTCAAGAGATCCCTTTCTGTTAACGATTGTGATCCTTACTACTACTGTGGAAGATTTGATTTCCAAGGAACAATAGCCCAAGCTACTTATTCGTCCGAGCTATTTAAGTTCAAATCTTCAGGAAAAGATTTTGGGAATTTCCAGCCGTTTATTAGAAGCAACTCCTGGAAAGATACAGATAGTGGTTTTGTATCTTACTATTCTTCGCAAGAAGATTTGTGTGATAAAGAGTATGACGAAAAAGGCTCCATGTGGGGGCTCTTCAGCGGTGAAGATAGTCTCTGGAAACCTTTACCAGAATGTTCGACTCAAGCAAAAAAGGATGAAAAGCAAGTTACACATAAACGAGGTGAGCAAATATTAGTTTTAAGCATTAAGATTAAAACGTAGTGAGCTAAAATTTAAAGCAAATTGGCTTATTCTTGCGAAATTAAGCACTCGTTGGTAATATAAGAAACTAATTTTAAATTATACAATTAGATTAAGTTTCCAGAGTTTAGAAATTATATAGTGTTCTAACAACTTTATCTACACTATTTTATCTTGAACTATTAAACCTTATTCTTGAAGCACATTTTTAAGTAAGATTGTTTAAAGAGTATTATGTCCTTGCTGAACATATAAAAGGAAGGGTCTTAAAGTTCAAAAGCTTCTAAATGCAAGAGAACGGGATGAGAACATAAAAATTCTACGTTATGATCATATTGGTTCTATTAAAATAGAATAACTTTAAATAAATCCTATTTTATATTAAGCAAACTTAGTACTTTTATTTTTAAGTAAATAAAAGTCGTGTATGCTAATAGATGTCTATTTTTAAGGAAACAAAAGTCAAACATAATTTTAAATTAAACGTTAAATTAAAAAACTAGAACTCTTCTATTATTAAACCAAGGTGGCAGAAAATTGGTTATCTCTATGGCCTTCACTTCAGAAAATCTAGTTCCTTTCCCTTATAAGCAAGCAAGTGGTTTGGTGTTTGCATGAAACCATAGATTCCGGTCATTATCATTTCAGTGGAAGGACAGATCTTTAATATTAAGTGATCTGAGTCTCAAATTTCATTCTTTCATTTTTGAGATTTGTAAGTTCACTTATCTTTAATTTTTCTATGAAATGGCTGAAGACTTAAATCAGCCCCTTTTAGTATTCAAAGATTTGTTTTGTTGTTACTGTAAGTCATAGAATTTATTTCTGGTTGAGAGTTGTGAGGCATTTAATGATACTAAGGCAAGTCCTTAATGATATTTGCATCGTCATACGTGGTCTCTAGAGTTGCTGAAAGCATAACATTATTCCAAGCACTGAATTAGGACTAGCAGTGGGCAGCGCCTAACAGCTCAAGTTTAAAGGGTATTTGCTTACTTGTGAACTTTGTTTATCGCTCAACTGTCAAACTTTTGCATAAGATGACTAGTTAGGCCGCGATCTACAGTTTTCAATTAAATTACGTTCTGCAGCGATTTCTGAACTTCAAAGTGGGAACCCAGATGGATCTTCATAAGGAACTCAACGTGTTATTGCTGCTTAATCTAAAAATAAAAAGATGTTACAGCTTTAAAATCCTGTGATTACCGAATAAGATAATTCATAATGGTAGGTTGTGATAAAATCCTCACAAAGGAAACTTAAACTCCAAAGTACACCAAATTGCTTGTACGCACAATGCAAAGAAGCACTGCTTTAAATTTGCTTCTATAGTGGCTAAAACCAATCCTAAGACCTGATTATGCCTTATTTAACTCGGATTCATCCAAATTTGCCATATTTAAATTTTATCAGGTTTGAAACTGTAAGACTAGTATCCAATGCACTTGTTAATGACTGCGTGTTATTTATATATATATATATTAGTAACTGATTATTGGTACATCCCTTATCTCGGACATAAAATCTAGTATGCCTTGCAAATAATTGTTAACCACAACATCGGAGTTAGATTTTCTTTTACCAAAAAGAAAATTTGAGACTAAACTCAATTAAGTTGTATAACTATTGTGTACATTCTTTAGCCCGGAATTGATCTAAACAGTGGACTCGAGTAGCCCGGTTATGGGGCTGTGCTTCTTCAAAGAGGAAGGTCCGAGATCAGTTCCTGTAACTGCTGAACAGAAGATGGGTATTAAATTTCCACTCTCTATTTGTTGAAGTGGCTGTTTGGAAGTTTTCCAGGCTTCCTCCCATGCGGCACGTGAATAAGCTCCAATAAAATCCAGTTTAGGCTGTAATCAGATTTTCAACTTTCGGTAGTAAAGCTGCTACGGAAGACAAATTTTGATCTGTTTATCAAAGCTTTTAAGTAATACTTAAATCTCACTGTCATTTTCAGTAGCTCTTTTAATACTGATCTACAGTTAACCTGTTTGAAAAATTGTTTATAAAAATAGTGCAACTTTTTTATATTTAGTACTTAAGTATCACAAACCGATTTTGTCTATTTTTTTAAACAATTAACTGCGAAATTGCAAGAATTAATATTAATCGTAGCTTACTGTTAATACAAGTTTTAAAACTGGTACGTTTATAAGTAAAAATATAAACTGATAATTAAATGTAAGAAATGAATTGTTTAAATGAGAGAATGTAAAAACGTAATGAAATTTTCACTGTTATTGATAACAATACCTTTTTCAGTTCGTGACTTGCGACGTCAAAGATCTTTGAACTGAACTTATTTAAGAACTGCTGAAATTGGACGTTTTGTGTAAGTATCTAGTTAAGCTGTTGTAAATTTTAAGATTTCAATGTTTAAACAAGCTTGTTTACTTTACCCAAGCTTTTACCTTGGAATAACAATGTGCTTTATTCATAATTTAAAAGATATTGCATGTAATAAATCTGCATGCTTTTTAACCACTGACATTGTGCCTGTGTAAAATGTGAAATAATAGTTCATGAGCAACATAAATCAAGATATTGGATAGTTTCTGCAAGAATTTTTAAGCTCTTAATTATTTTTAAGTCGGTGACATTAACTTGTATGACTTTGTGCGACATTTAAGAGACAGAAGTATTATGATATTTAGGTTAAATTACAAACGTGAAATTTGACCTGAAATGCCGCATTATAAACGTGGGGTAGCTCCGTTAACATAAGTCGTGCAGCCGAAAACTATCTTAATGTGTCATTAGTTTAAAAATTAAAGCATAACTGTTAAATTATAGGTTAAAATGTATGCATTTAGGTTCACAAATATTTTGGTTTACATAAAAGTATATGTATAATGCTAATTAAAAGTTAAAAGAAAAGCAACAAAATCCAAATTTTACTTCCCAATTAGTTGTAAATATGAAGCCGTCAAAACATGATCAAAATAATAGGAAGTTATAAATAGTTCGTCTCCAGGGTCATCTTATTTCTTGTAGAACAATCTTCATTTGGGAACAAACTAAATTCTGAATCCTGAATTTACACTTTTCAAATTTATGAGTACTATTTACTTATTTTAATAACTAGAATAAACTTAAACGCCGCATCGGTTATAACCCATTGCTAAAAAATTTTAACTTTCAAACATTTACGTTTAGACATGGTAAATTCAAATTAAAGACTTATATTTACTTTTTATTAAAGTTCTTAAACCAGTTAAACAGGTGCCATTTAACTATTTCATTTAAAAAGGAAGCGTATAGATGAAGAGATAACAATATTAGGTCAGAGATTGAACACTGGGAAGTACTTAGCTCAGATTATGAACACAAATGGTTGATTCGTAGTGAAAACTCTCCCTTTTTTCATATATCGATTGACAACCGGTTTCCTTCATCCGTTCCACTTAGCTATTGTGTTATTTATAAATAAGAGAAAGTTGCCCGGGGCTTTTAATGCTTTGCTTGACCTACAAAGTCTTCCGCATTATGAAACTTAATTTTGCCCTCTAGTAAGTGTACAATTTTGTCCCTTAAGCTAGTTCATATGACTTCTCGGTTAATTTTTCCAAGAACTCGATTCTGATACCCTCGGATGATAACGCTTTGAACAAAAACTTCAGAGTGCATACGAAAACAGTCTTGCAATAAGTATCTGCATCGAAATTCAGGTGAAGTAATTAGTACTTTCTAAATATTTGTTCAGTTTAACAAGCTGCTGGTTACTTGATTAGTTTTAATTCAAATAGCTTTGGTTAAATCTAATTTTTGAAACAAAATTAAATTGTTACTTTTGATTTTATGCGGTCGATGTTTTGAAGTTATCGTAAGCTTCTAAAACTCAAATTGAATGATCCCAGCGCACTCCGATCATATAAATGGTTCGTGATTTTTTTTAAATCTTGACTGATAAAGGCTGTTAGACGTACATTGATTTTTCAAAAAATAACCAAAGTTAACAACCAATAAACTTCATAAAAAAGCAATATATTTGAGATAAACAGAAGCCGTGTTTTCACTTCAAATTTACTGTAATATTAAATGACTAATCTTGATCCTTGCATCTAATCTTGAATATCTGAAATCTTATTACATCTGAAAGGCTTAGGTTTGAATATAAAATACAATTATAAGTTTAAAATTTATCATTGAAACCTCAGTTTAGTTTTACTTAAATTTCTGGTCTCTCATACTGTGGATCTAATTGGTTGCTGAAAGTCTGATCTTAAGGTCTCTAGTCTTTATTTCTTGTTTCGACTTCCCCACTAAATGGGAATACTTGCAGTAACTAAAAATTTAAGAGTTGATTCCGATCGAGTTACCTCACGGTGAAAAAATGGGAAACCACTTGAACGGCATTCTCTAATCAAGAGTGATTACCCTTAGCAACAGGTGGGTATGACGTACAAATGGATTCGTTCTATCACATAAAATGGGTAATAAGTATTGCCAGCTCACACACACTATTTGACAATTGAACCAATCAAATGATTTATAGAGTAATCTAAGTACACTAATTACAAAATTTGAATACGATGAAATCATCTCGAGCTTTTTAACAAGATGACAAACCACTTAAAATATTGAAACATTCTAAGGTTGCTAAACATAAATGCTTAAAACATTTATGAGAATTTGTTCAATTAAACTAAATACCAACAATTGTTAAAGTAACTTCGTAACAATGAATTTTTCATCAGAACTGTTTAAAAATACTTTGCTTTTGACTGAAATGTCACTAGCTTAAATTTTCCTTTAATTGTTAAGAATCGCTTAAGTTTGTTGTCCCTCTTCTGCTGGAACACTGATAAAACCCATGAAAATTTTAGTATTTTTAAGCTAGTGTATTGTCAGGGAATGCTTACCCTGTATTTCCATTGAAATATTCAAACTTAGTTTAAATTAACACTAAGATATTAATAATAAAAGGGATACTATAGCAATTTTCGGTTGGATCCAAAGTCGTGTAGATCATTGATGGTAACGAAAAGGCTAAGCAAGCTACTAAAACTGCAAGGACTTCATTTTAGTAATCTATCCCTCGTATAGGTATTGTGAAAGGTTGTAAAGAGTGTTCTGGCTGGAGAATTATGGGATATACAGTCTGTTCATGACCTGTATGCCCTCTTTTTCCATGCTTAGTTACATCAAAATTTTGTAATTTTAAAATTTATGTAAGATTAATTCGCCTTCGTATCGGTTACGCGTTTTATGCATCGTTAGTTTTCTTAGTCAAATGTGAAATGCGCGCGCGTAATGAACCATTTACTTTTTATCATAGTTTAATGTCCTGTTTTTCACCGTTGTAAATTTTCTTTTAACAGGTATTTTAACTTAGATTTTTTATTGAGGAAACCATCCCACAGAAACCTTTTTGAAAAAAATAGGCTTTATATATATTCTTTTTATTCAGGACTTGTTAAAATTTCTATTCTATAAATTATAGAATAAATTATCTGCCAGTTGATTTCTTTTAAATTTAGTTTTTAATTTATTTGTATACAAAATGTCACGATTTTAACGTTGCTTGGGTTTAAATATATAGAATGATTTAAAACTTGTGTGTTGGTGCAGTTTATCCTTTCATGGACTTCCTAAACCCAACAGAGGCATTAATGTTTCTTAATATATAAAAATATTTAACACGATGTATTGGACTTCTTCCCTCCTGATGTGTCTTTTCGGAAGAGTTAGAGTTATAATTTATTGACGTTTACTTCATGCCAAAAATTAAATGTTGGATTTAACTATTTTGCTCTTATCTGCATAGTCCTGAAGTATTTGCCGCTACTCAAAGAACATCTAGAATGCCTTCGTTTTATGGTTACATGCCACCTTGGTTAGAAAATGAGGTCTTCCAGTAACTTTAAACCTCTTCCAAATATTTCTCTATAAATATCCTTTTTGTCATATTTTCAACTTTCCATTAGAAGTGTTTAGCCCTCATAAGCTTTAAATTTAGTAAGATCTCGTTAATTTTTAACTGGGCTTGTATAGTCTCCAGTAAAGGTAGCTCAACAGACTTAGTTCTTATTCTTGATTTTAGGTTTTTGCAATTTAAGTTTGCATTGAATGACAACTAGGTTGTAGTTTCCCAATTTATACCCACTATAACAGTTAAATCTGGGTTTTATTTATACTTCATTAAAATGCCTTTCAGCGTAAAATTATAACCGGCTTTTCTCTAGACAGTATTTAACTTATGGTTTTAAGAATTTTACGTAACTAATATGCTTTAAACTGACCTCAGAGCCAGTTTTTCCGGGGCTCGCTATAAAGACATTAACAGTAAAGTTTATGTAAATGATAAAAATTAATTGTGGTTAAGTTTATACAAAAACTAGCTAAATTTTTCGATAGAAAACAAGAGTAAGAAAAATATGCAAGCATGAAGCGTTAACAATTACGCGTGTAACTCCTGTTAGTTTTCAATAATTAGCTCGTTCGTTGACAATGTCCGTGTGGTCCCGCAATGTCAGAAGCAGTTTGCCCCATTCTTTAGGACCTTGAGCCGTAAAACCCAACTAACGAACCAGTCCCCGTTCATTAGTAGTGGGTGTTGTGTGGATGGAAATGGGGAGTGTCGCAGGGGCTATTGCTAGTAGACTGCCTTGAGCAGGCAGTGTGGCCCACCGCTTCTGAAATAGATATCAAACGGAATATTCGGTGTTCATACGATTAGTTATTTGTCGATTTCGTGCTACAGCACCTACAGAAGGCTGTTTAATAGCTCTTTCGGCCTAGATATCATCGATCCAACATTGTGGAAAGTTACTGTGGTAGTGAAATGTCTTGACTAGGGATCTCACTCAGTGGTCACTGACATGCATGTATTCCAATAAGGAACTGACAAGTGTGTAATATCTGGATGAGATCCTTGATCCATATGCCTGCCCAATTGCCAATGGTTATCATTTTGATGGATAATAGCGTACCTCATAGAGCTATAATTGAAAATCGAATGATCAGCTTGATCTCCAGACCTGAATCCCATAGACCATCTGTGGTACTGTATTGGTAGACTGGTTCCTGCTGAAGTCTTCCAACGCCTATATGAGAGCTAGAAAACTGCTAACTCAGTGTCTGGTCTTCATTTCTCATTTCCGTAGGCCGAGCTGGCAGCCGAATGGTTAGCGCTCTTGCCTTCGGTTCAACAGGTCGTGGGTTCGAATCCCACCTTGGGTATGGATGTTTGTAGTGGTTCCGAATCCACTTTAAACCGTAGGTCCCGGTCTAATTAGCTCTATTGTGTAAAAAGTGGTTTGTCGCTCAATGATCAATCTCATTTCCTTAATCGATAACTTAACTACTAGCATAGAAAGTAGATGCCACCAATGCATTTAAGCTATGAATGGTCATATCCCTTATAAGGACTCCTTTTGTGGTGTTTCTATGAAATTTTACAGCATAAAATTGTGATTACCAAATTTTGTTCAAGAATGGACTTTCTAGCGAGATTGCTTTTTGGTAAATCATTTTTCTTGTGTAAACTTCTATGTTGCAATCAATATCCCTTTTGTGCATATGTTATCCAAATCTGGAGTTCTTACATTCATCTGAAAATTGGTCAAGAAAAATCGCTTGTTCCTTAACTTTTGAATGCCTGTGTAATGAAGGAACTTATTTTTATATGTAGCCCAAAACATTTCTCAGTAAGCTTATTAGTGTCAAATTTCTCCTTTGTAATCTCAATATAAAATTAGGCTTTTACTTTCAGTGCATATAAGCCGTATTTTGTAATTATCCTTAGTCTTCCTATTTATAACATAATTCTCGATAACATTCAATAAACTTCACCTTTGAACTAAATCTTTTGCAGAAGCATTATTCAAAAAAGCAATGTTATTATAATATAAAGGACAAAATACATATAGATACTTAATATGAAATTGGTTTTCTACAACTTTTAATAAAATTTGAGTGAAACTGGTTTCCATAAGAACGTTTTTGCGAATGCTTCCGTCTAATTTGTCTTGGTGGCTGTGCATTGTAGTAGTCCGCTTGTTTGCTAGGGAGTGCAGATTAATATATTAGACTTTAACATTTGAATGAATTAAATTCCTGTAAAAATTAGGAGAAAAGCCCTAGGCATTGCTGCCGAACTGTTAAGGTGGCAAGCTTTGAGTTTAACTTTCACCTTCAGTGTGTGTTTTCAGAAGTTCGGAAACTAAATTCCAGTTTGGTTACTCCTACTCAAATGACTATAACCAAACAAAAAATTCTAAAGGGTTATTCTTATTTTTCAGACTTAACAATTGTAAGTGAATTTTTTAAAGATATTAGAACTATAGAAACTTAGCTTTTATTTTTAAGTTTAAAGTTTTCACAAATGATGCTACTCTGACATCTACCAATTACCTTTTTATAATACAAAATAAAATATTTTTAGGGACAGCATTAAAGTTTTCTGAACTAGCTTACCAAGGGAAAGAAATTGAAGTTTCTTTTGGGATGAAAGAGTAAATTTTAGCTCTTTAGACCAGTTTAATGAGGGAGAACTCTTGCGACATAACTTCACTGATTGCAGTGGTGTACGAAAATATATGGCGTGTGTGTGTGTGCAGGTAAGATACATTTTAGCAATTATACAACCTAATTAATCGTAGATTTTGGCAGATTCACAAACTGAACTAAAAAATACGCTTAAGTTTAGTTACAAAGGAAAAATTCAAATTGGACAAACATATAAAGTGTCATTGTATTTCAAATGATTACACACAAGTTTTTCCGAACACAGATGAATTAACAAAGAAACAGTGCTTATGCAAAAGACTTTGTGGTAGGAAGTCTCTTTTTACAGCTCTTGATATTTCAAAGAAATAAGTATTTAAAATTATAATTACTCAAAACTCGTTAAATTTGTCTCAGATTGGCTCGTACAGTAAGCCACCAAATAACTTGCCTGGTGCTATGCATATAGATTCTACTCGCAAAAAGTCACTTTTATGGTAATTTCTAAAGCTATAAGTTCTTTAATTAGCTATAGTTAAGTCAACGCGATAGTGACTTTTATAATATAAAATTTAAAAAAGTGAAGGAAGTTAACTTTTCAAATGTTTTTATTCTTAATCAAATGTAACTAATCGTTATAGTTACCAATCTCATTGGTATTAAACATTTTATTAGTTCTCGATATATATTGGTAAGTGTTAATTAGATTAAATTTTCAAATTGCTTGAACATATAATAACTTGACATCTTAAGTTCATTGTTTAGGTCTTAAATATATACCTCTAGGATATCGCAAATTCCCAACTGAATTGATAATCTTAAAGAATTGAGTGGTTTAGTAAATTTTATTTAGGTTTTGGAGCTTTCAATTAGCTCACTAACTTTAATTTACTTCCCTGTAATACCGAGCCAATTACAATTTTGTGAAACCTCTGTGCATACGTATTTGTAGTAGATCATAATTTCAGAATTAAGTGCAATCGAATTAGCTCTAAGGTGAAAATAACGCATAAAATTTTTGGATTTTACTGAATTTTTTAAAACCTAGAAAATTATACCATTCTATCTGCCTAAAATTTCTAACTTGAAAACTTAAATCTAAAAACTACTGGAAATGACTACATGAAAAAAAAAATGGTGGCTCCCTGGTGCACCTTCGTAGAGGTTTGCTACACAAAGAATTTCAGTAATTTTTGAGAGCTGCTCAGTTAGGTATTCTTCCGGAATGCAACTGTTATGCTGTCGCCATCTATTGACAACTTCTGTAAAGGGTATTTATGAAATATTAAGTAAACTTTAAATTATATATTTCGTCATTTAAAGCGAGTTTAATTCCAGAAGTTATTAAATTTATTAAAGTATAAAAACTATAAAATAGAGGAAATTTGCGCGTAAGTCATGTTAAAAATTTTCTTGAATTAAGAAATAAGGCAGTAAATTAGACTAAGTATCTTTCTAGGTTTTCTTAAAATGAACTTAGACTTATTAGTATATCCAGCTAGTTATTACTTGCTGACATCTTAATATTAAAATTTAGCTGTCATAAACTCAATTAGATATTAACTATATGGAAATTTACTGTTATTAAACCATTAAATTTTATTTCGCAAACCTGTGATTTTTCATTTGTTTCGTAGGAATTACTAAACATTAAATTTCTTTATAGATACTTAAAGAATAACTAAATTACAACTGCGCGTAAAACTAGCAAACCTCTTTTCTGCAATTTAACACTTCTGTGCTAAATTGCATAAAGATTTTTCTGCAGTCTAGACGTGCTGCCATCTAGCGAACAAAACTAATTTTCCCATTCTTTAATTTTAAAAATTTAACTGCTTTAAAATTTTGTGTAAAATTATTAAATTTAAAATTTTTAACTGTTTTAATATTAGGTATTTAAACTCTAAATTTTTTGTTCTCAGTTTTAAAGACCTGAAACTACCCAACTTAGAATTCCGAATCATTCCTTGCGTTATTTCACATTATGTAAAATAAAATGAGTTCATAAAATGAGGGGTAAATGTAAAAATGCGTTCATTATTACAAAGTTGTAAAGATAAATATAGTAGTATTACCACAAATCGGCTTAAGATTAAAGGTGGAAAATAACTTTAATTCAAACTGTTATTTAAAATAAACATAATTATAAAGGGAATTTTCTCGATTATTCTTCACTTTGCGTACAATAGAACGGCCTCTTAATCGAGATGGACAGCATGTTAAAATTTCAAGTTTATAGAATAGTTTCCTCACCATCAATTTTTTAAATTTTAAAAATTTTACCGATGAAGTTATTTCACACACAAATCATCCTAAACTACCGTTCTTTGAATCTCTGAAAAGTAATTCAGACATGCACTGGTATATCAATGGATCTTCCATGGCACGACAGCCCATGTGGATCAAGGCCTACAGTGTCAATCTATCTTCCTGACCAGATTAGCCCTGGTGTGCGAAGCATGACCCAATTAGGTGTGCGAAGCATGACCCTAACGCGAAACCCCCAGTGTTTAGAACATCCTTGGTACAGTTTATCGACCCACTGCAGAGATGAAAGGCTAAATCAACCTTGCCCAACCCGAGGATCGGTCCTCGGACCTGTGCCTTGGGAGAGTGAAACGCTACCGGTAAGCCACCTGGTTTATAAATTGTGGTTCTAATGGAGTAGAAGCTTAAACTTTTGACATGAATTTACAAGGGTAATGGCTGAAGATGCTGCATTTTGTGCTGGTAAACGATTTTGAAGAACTAGTCGCTTTGGAATGAAGTAACTGATTAATTCAGAGGTAGTTGTCCCGGTCCCCTGTATCAAAGGAGCTCTAATCGAAAAAAATTGTTTTACACTCAAATCGAATAGTTTGTTAAATGAAATAAAAAGTGAAGCAGAGGAATCCTCAAAGAAGTTTTTGATCCGAACCCCAATTAGGAATATAGAAATAAAGAGAACCCCAATAGAGAGGAATTGGGAATAAAACTGTTAGTATTTCACTCTAGCTGAAAGTAATTTTAAGCGTAGCAACAAATTAATTTAACACTTCGTTCTTGAACTTCAGAAAGTGACACTCGTTTGTGAAGCTATCGCTAAAATCATTAACTTGACAAACGTTTCAGAATGACACCCCTTCATAGGGCTCAACTTTGGGTGAGAATGGGTGTCCCAATCCAGAGGTAACGAGGGATTATCGAAGGTTACTTCATTTTTGGCTCAGCTTATCCCGTATGAGGATCTTGCCAGTAAAATCGAAATAAAAAATCAATTCAGAATGGTACCTCAATCCCAAGAGTAATTTACTTAATGTTCTTCGATTAATAACTTCATGAATAGAAGCTTTTCTTACTCTTCAGGAAATCTGAATCGAAGGAATTCTGTTAAAAAATATTCTTTTTGATCATTGTAATTTCAAACTCTAAACAAATTGGTCCAAGACAGCACAAATTTCAATTGAGTTAAAAGCTTTCAGATTTTCAACAGAAAAACGGGAGAACACTAGTCACTAGACGTTTCATATATTACAGTATTCATTGTTGTAATTGTCCGACCACACACAATGACACAGTGGTTAGCATCCCTAACTTTGAAGCAATAGTCCCTGGTTCGGGCATAAATGTTCTTTTCTTTCTTTAACCTTTCACTTTCGGGCGAAGATGGCACACCCACTGGGTTCCCCACTGTATAAAATGCCTTACCTCCACCCCTTGTAGTGCTGAATGGGATTAAATCTTAAGGATTAATTTTTTCTAAGCTCTGGCATTAAAAAATAACCTTTGACAGATATTGGTTACTTCATAGAAAAATTGTGAGCTTATTAAATGGCTTAAGATTTGTTACTCCAATAGCTTGGCAGTCTTTCGAACAATTCCTGAAACTGTTTCCCATCTTGGGCATAGATGCATGTAGTGATTCAAAGCTAAATTTATAAAATTTTGGTGCCTATCTAATTAGCCATCGTGTAGAAAGTAACACGTAATAACAAAACTAACATAGAATCCAACTATTTTATCATAGATGGTGTGGGGAATCCATCCGATTGTCTTGAACTTAGCCGAAATAACATAGTTATACGTCTACCTAGTGTTACGAAATAACAAATATGTCTAGTTAATGCATAGTGAGGCTGAAAAATTTAAAAGCATTTTGAACATTGGAAAAATTAGACTTTGGAAGCTGGGAATAATTAGCCTGATTGATTAAATGCTAAAGTACTCAGAACTAGATGATCTGAGTTTTTAAATCACCTATGATAGAGTGAAGAGATTATTCTTAAATATTTTGAATTAGGTATTTAAGATTAAATTATTTTCAAAACTTCAAGGTTTTGCTACTATCAATATTCTTGAAGTAAAAGATAATTGAAATTATCAAGCTCTTGCTTAACTATTAAACTTGAGTTAGAAATAAAGTAATTTTTTACTTTAACATTGAAACTATAGATTGACGTAAGAATATAAACTTTAATAGTTTTTAATTATAAAACTCATTTTTAACTTTTGGGATAGTTGGAGTTCATAAATATTTGTCTCTTATAAATAATTGAACATAGACATGTTATTCTTGTAAACATTACTGCAAGTCTTATCATTTGAATACATTTGTGGAAACCTTGTTTCATTAAATTTTTTATTGCAGGACATGTCAAGAATGGACGAGCTCGACTAGGAGTGACAGTTTAGATAACATAGCCGATTTTATAAAATAGCATCCCTCAGCAATGTACTTTTAATGTGTTTTATAGCTTTCAATAAGTGTATTTTTAAAAAGAACTGATATATAAATTTTTTAACTTATGTGAGTACAATTTTTTATTATACATTGATTTTTATGCAACGTGTTAAATTCTAATTAGCATAACATACTTTTGCAAAAGTTTAAAAATTGCTTAAAGATCATGTATTCACTCCTTGTTTGATTAATATAGTATTTAATGACAGTGAAATTAGACCTCTTGAAACTTAAATGTTTTTAAAATTAATATTTCGAATCTCTGGTCACGTATCGCGGAAGTCGGATAAGAATCGATTACAAAAGAATAAATTGTCGTATAAAAGAATAAATTTCCTTATATATTCGATAAAGTTGAAGGTGTGAAATAATCGCGTAACATTGAGTTTAAATCTTCAGTGAAATTTATCAGGAAACTGCATCTAAATAGGGTGTATCAAAAAAGTATTACTCAGATTTCAATTAATTTCTCACAAAATATTAACTTCTGTTTTTGGTGATTTACAGACAAAATTAAATAAACCCAAAGGTTTCGATAATTTTGCTTACTAAAAGTTCGATTTTTTCTGAATTTTTCTAAAAATCCAGGCTGGTTCAACAGCTGAATGTTTAGGGTTATGCCTTCATTTCTAGAGTTCTTTGGTTAAACAAATATTCCAGGTGTGATTTTAAAAAGTGCCTTCCAAACCACGGCACTGCAAACTATTAGTCTAAGTAGCAATAGTGTACCAAAGATGAAAACAAAGCAAAAACTTCATTTGGAATGGTAGTTTGATACTTCCTATACTAAACGAAGTTTAATATTTCTTTATAATTGAAGTTTTATAATGGAATTCGGCTTTAATCCATGCAAACTTAAGTTTGCTTTTCCAGATATTTTAAATCTAAAGTCTAGCGCGCGCAAACATATAATGAATTCATTCGAAATTATCAAAATACTTGGGAAACACTATTTTATCGAGATTAAATCTAAAACGAATCATTCTGCATGATTAATATTTTGCTTCAAAAGAGAACATATCAAGAAGTTTAATTAGTACCCTTAACATTTGATCCGTAGCGTCAAGTGACGTTTGAGGGTTGAAACAGGATCTGTATCTTCAGAAGCTATTTAAGGTTTAAATATTCAGAGTATGTGAGAGCACTCAACAAAATCTGGTTAAAGGACCATTGAAGCTAAGATTTGTGCAATTTCCCTCATGAAAAGTGCTTAATGAAATTGCATTGATCAAATTCGATTAAATCCTCGTATGCTGTTAAACAATATTTTAAGATTACCAAAGGAAATTACTCACAAATTCCTGTTTAGTATGAAGTGTATCTGAAAGTTTTGCTTAAAACAAACTTATAGCAAAAAATCCGTAGTTTTATACACTTGTAACTGCATATTTTTTATTTGCTTAGAGTAAGCGATTCGAAATTAAAAATTTGCGTTTAATTTCTTGGTCTTGAATTTCTAAACTCCCGTATCTACTCTTTAAAATCAGAGATAACAAAATTCTTTAACTCATGCAGTTTCCGATTTGACAACTTTTAGTACTGAATAAATTTTTGTAAGTTAGTATCAGTCTTGGTACATCTAATTTTTTCTCGAAATGAAGTTAATTTTACTGTTAGTAAAAGAATATTTTTAAGGAATACTTTTACTTTCGTGCTTTCTAAGAATTAATGTCATAATGGAACGAAACTCTCAAATTTACTTACCTCGGTAATACAAAAAATTGAAGTTGAGCTTTTTAAATGAAACCTTAAACGTCCATACAACAGAATTTTAAATCTTGTCTAGACATGAAACTAACGTTAATAACAAATGATATTTAAAAGCTCTAATTATTAGAATTTCCGGTTTATCCCCTTTTGCAGATAGATTTTTGCTCTGTGTTGAAGGACTGGAGTTTAAAGTAAAAACTCGAGTTGAAACGTAAATAAGCTTAACAAAACACCATTCTTCAAATCTAAACAGAGGTTCAGGAGAACCAAAACAAACACAAAAACGAGATTGCTTCCAAGAACTGAAGTTCTATTCTCCTTGCAGGAAAATAACTATGGTAAATAACAGCAATGAACTAAATTTAAAACTTTTTAACTAAGTGTTAGAGAAGCCAGGAATTTTGTCATTTAAAATGAAATTATTGCATTTGTAAGCTTATAAAAGTTGCCATCCACTAATGTGTCATTTTTAAAATTATATTTGCTTGTAATGTTGCCTGATACATTCAAAATGTTCTATGTAGTCAAAGTGATGTAGGCAACTTTCATTAAAAGCTTAATTCTAAGCAATTCACAAGAGATTAGCAAAATAGTTAAGAAGTTCGTATTGATAAGTGTTTTGTTTATAGAAATAAGAATAAGTGAAAATATAAGTTTCCATACAGACTTCTTCTAAAAAAATATTCATAAAGATTAGAGGGTTATTTCATACAATGGATAATGTGTTAGGCAAACAGATTAATTACATGCAGTTAAGTACTTATCCGATTGGAAGAAACTTTAAGAGTTTCGAGTGTATGATAAAATGTGTTGGGGAAATTGTTAATTTAGACTTGAAAAATTTGTATTCAATTTGTTTGCTTGTTTCCATTCAGCCAATTGATGCCATGTGAATGCATGAGCTGACAGTCGAACGGTTAGTAAACCGAGCTGGCAGCCGAATGGTTAGCGCTTTTGCCTTCGGTTCAACAGTTCGTGGGTTCGAATCACACCTTGAGCATGAATGTTTGTAGATCCCGGTCTAACTAGCCCTCGTGTGCAAAAAATTACCGTTGAACGACAAAAACGGTTAGAGCTGACTTTCGGTTCAACAGTTCGTGGGTTCGAATCCCATTGCTTATCTTGGGTGTTAGGGGTTCGGATCCCACTTAAAATCGTAGGTTCTAGTCCATCTGTCGTTGCAAAAATGATCGTTGAGGGACAAAGCAAACATGTGAAGGAATGAAACTTTGCTAGAAAACTCTCGTAAGTATTAGCAAATACGTTAGAAGTTGCCAAAAATTAAGATTTGGTAACTTCAGTTGTTACTGTGAATGAAAAGCTCTGCAGTCCCTCTAAAAAAGCTTTGCGCTATCGCATGTCTGAAGTTCTATCTTCCGTGCTGAACTAGATTATAGCCATTTCTTCCCTTTGAAGCCATAAGAATAAGTACGAAGTGTACTTAAGGACTAAATTTAGATCCTGCAAGAGGCATCTGAGACGTGTCATTTTGCACACCATTGCTCACAATTTTATGACGCAGTTAAATCTTAGAAATATCTTTTCTGGAGTATGATTAGATTTGTTTTAGTTGAATTTATAACTGGTGTACTTAAAATCCCAAATTTACATAACTCAATAAAATGCGTGTAAATTAAGTGTTAAAACGTTTGTATGCATCATTTTTTTATCTTGAATAAGAAAGTAGTCACTTCAATTCACATAAAGTGGCTCGATAGTTGTGTTAAGTTATTTACTCGGAACATGCCGAGATCTTTCATGATGTAGAAGCAACCATCATGCTGACGTAATATTTCTATATAAGTGGGATTGTGAAGGTTGGAAAAGGAATACTAGCTGTGGTATAAATCTGGTCACATGATTGTGGTTTAAAATTAAGAGCACTATCTTGAGTCTTTTGATCTCCAGTAACCTATTGTGCAATTAGAAGTGGAAAATCAAATAAAAATTAGCAGTTCATGAGTTTGTTAGAAATAGTGTGATGAAACAAGAATAAAATATTTTTAAAAAATTAAACATTATCTTTTAGTCTGTTAGTAAAATGAAAGGACCTATACTTACAGGCATAATGCAGAAATGCAACAAGTGAGCTTTTAAGGACTAAAAGTGAAGAAATATTAAAACTATCAACATTTATTGAAATACCGCTGTTTTTCTCCACAAATTGCTTAAAAGCTTCGAATTGATTCGCTTTTAAGTCCCTTCAATTCTATTAGTTCGTCATCTCGAAGTCTGCCAAGAACGGATGTTCGTAATGGCTCGGAATAGATTTTAAACCGTACGTATTAATTGATATTAAACCGTAGGTATAATTTAATTGTATATAGACTTTATATTCAAAAAATATAGATTTATGTTCAAAATATGAGCGCTAAGCAAACCATTTTCCATCTTTATCACACTAAAAACCTACATGTATAACTGATATCAAAAATTCTTCATTTTAAAGCAATTTTGTCTAATTACATAAAGAGCTTTTTTCAATGATGAATTTACAGGTTGTTTCAAAACTTAAATGTCACAAAAATAAAGTAAACTAAAGATTTCCTATAATAAATTTGTTGCTGCACTGTATCTAGCCCTGAATTGGGGTCTACCAGTTAATTAGAAGCTACCGGTTTAGTCTTGATTTTGAGGTAAGGACCAAGCAGAAGACTCCTAACGCCTGTCACCCCAGAAGTATCATTCCACTTGGAGGCTATTGCGACTACGACCATTTTTAACGTGTCCCAACCCCTTTAGCGAACGAGATAAATCTTTGATTAAGCCGGGATTTGAACTCACTACCTTTCGATGATTAAAACAGCCCTAACCAACCAGGCCACTACGGCCCTACGCCTATAAGAATATAAGTGCGAAAGATTTTTGAAATTTTAGCGCGTACGATTGTATCAACAAAAGAGAAAATAGACAATTTATCATGAAGTTTAACAGTTGCGTCAAGAAATTCTATGATCCTTTCTAGTGCCTGCATCAATTCTAGATGCATACAGTGATCTCCCCGCGTACACCTCTATTTGTCACTTAAATGTTTGGCAAAGTGGCAGATACAAATGTGTGTCTGTATGTATGTCCATGTAATAATGTCGTTCCATGTGCATCTGTTGTAGAACCGCTCCAAATTATTGCACGGTTCCCACCATGAAATTCGTGTCAGTAAGTTCCAAATGTTATAACTATGTATGTTCTTCGAGTCCAGGTGGGAAAAGACCATGTAAACCAGCAAAGCATTTTTATCCATATTTCTACTAAATTCCGAGTTATTTCAAGGCCTACATGAAATCCGCTTTCATGAGTAGTCAATGTGACTTACCTGTACTGCATATCAGGCAGCGGAATGGTTGGCGTCTTTGTTCAACATTTCGAATTCCCTTCCTTGAGACACCTGAATACGACCCACCTTCTATGAAGGATGCTCCCGGGTAGCTGTGCGTGGTGATTATCAACTGGTAGGTTATCCATTAAGTGGGTGTCAGCAATAACTTATTTATTAGCCCTGTAAGTTGCTTTACATATAGATTAATTATTTAGGATTTTTTCCCCTTCTCTCTATTTCTGGAAGAAAGTTTAGAGAACCATGAAAATAAGAATACTCTCTTCATATGAAAAATGAAGGTTTCAAGAAACAAAGGTTTTATAAAAGAAAACTAAATGATAAACGTCAATTTCTGACAGGTAATAGAATCTGTTTGCAATTTGTCATCTTCACATTGGAATGGAATGTATTTACAGTTCACCTAATGTGAATATTTTGAAAATGAACTCGTTTATATATCTCACTTGCTCATAGTCCATTTTGTAATTTATACTTTCCTACATAATGACTAATAGTTCAAAATATCTTAATAGTTCAAAATATCTTAATAGTTCAAAATATTCTAATATAAATTCTTAATAGTTCAAAATATCTTCACATATTTTTTTTACCAGTTATCAAAAATTTTTAAATTGAATTAGCATTTCTTGCCTATTGTACTAAATGATTTAAATTCCTTTCAAATTAAAACAATTATATAAAGGCTTCTTTTAGCATTTTATAACTATCCTATCAACAGTTCGTTTTTGTTGAAATTGTTACGAATGATTATATATTTACTGTTACTATTTGTTATATATTTGAGTTTAGAAAAATGAATTCTATTAATATATTCAGAACTACAAAATGCTTGTTTGATACCTCCTTGATTTGTTGATTTCTTTGATGCTAGATTAGATTATCATAATACGTTTACGGCTGATTATTTTTAAGCCGCTAAGGTATTTTGATGAACTTGATCTAAGCGTTTAAGCAATGTCAACCACCTCTGAGTTTCGAGCCTCGGGCTAGTGATGAAGTCTATAACTGAACTTGCATTCTCAAACAGGCTTGATTTGTCATTTAACAGTTATTTTTTGCTCACCAGAGCTAATCAAATCGGGAACAACCGTTTAAAGTGGATTCTGAGCCACTGCAAATAACCATATCCGAGGTGAAATTCGAACCCACGAATTACTGAACCGAAGGCCAGAACGATAACTATTTGGTTGCCAGCATGGTCCACATCACCCACAACTATTGATGGGCTCAAAGAAACTCAACAAGCATAGGCTATCCCATTACGACGGTTTTCGGTTGGGACGTGTATCGAATCTCTAACCTTCCAAGCACAAGAGTAACTTTTCCCCACCAAGCTGCTGCTTTTCTAGTTATCATAACTTTATAAATAATGAGAATTTTTTTGTGCTGCAATAACAAAAGTTTTTTCACAAGAAATAACTTAATTTTTTTATTTAAAGTCAATTTTTAATTTTTTAATTTAAGTGAAAATACGAAACTGAAAAACAATCTGTTACACTTTAGAATTTATTTAAAGTCTAAATATAAAAAATGTATCACCACCTATTACATAGCAATATGTTATGTTAATGTTTTTTGTCCATCGTGTGTAAATGCGAAGTTTAGAAATAAAGGATTTCAGGAGTTGGAGCGACTGTTTCCAACTTCTCAGAGATTAGAACAGACGCTCCTGGGCTTAAATGTAACGACTTGGTCTTACATCGAGATTAAACCTCCAACCATTTAATTCGAGGATGTCTAGTTAAAGTAATTAGTTCAAATATTTGATACAAACTGAGTGATTTGATGGACGCTCAATGATGACTTTGCACATGAAATATGATTGTATTGGAACTAGATGTTTAAAGTGGACTCCAAATCACACGACGAATATTCACACCTGAAATAGGAATCAAACCAACAAACTGATGAACTTAAGCCAAAACATTAGCCTTCTGTTAAGATTCTGAATTCGTTTCGTAAATTTCTTATGAAAAGGTTTGTTTCCCCAACTTTCATTAACAAATACTTATATGGATTTACAAACGCTGGTTAAATTTAAATGGCTAATAAAATAAAAATTGTATTCAATCTTAGCTTTGCGAATTTGTTAGAAATGAATCCTTTCCATTCATAGGATGTAAAAAACCTCCATTTTTTTTTAAAAGTATAATTTTTTGTTTGGTTTCGTTTGTCACACACACCAAAAGAACAATTTTTAAGTATGAATATCAATTATATATATTTGAGAATGGGGAGAAAACTTCTTGATGTTTAAAAAAAATTTTCACATGTTTCCCAACCTACAAAAGCCACTAAACAAAGCTAAGCACTTTTAAATCTTGAACTAAAGTAAATCTCTTGCTTTATTTAGACAAGCAAAATTTTACTTTTCACCTATACATGACTGAAATATCCAGATCACAAAAAGTATTAAGTCATTTAAAACATATATGGATATAGTCAAAAGAACTTAAAACTTTAATGTAATACAATGCTTAGAAAGTGTTTTTTTTTTTATTTTCTGGTTCCCCTCTATTGGATTTTGATGACAGACATTTTTAGAAGAATATCATTCAGTGAGTTATTAACTTCAACATTCATGCAAGTTATTATAGATAAATTTAATAAAGGTGTATTGCTTTTAAATACGTATTGCATGTAGTACTAAACAATACAAATATTTTAAGCATTTACAAACTATACAATCCATTTTAACATTTTCCAAAACTACTTTAAGACGAATAACAAGATAAAAAAAATTGTTGTTATTTAAATTCCTTTTTAAGAGTTTTATAAACTTCATGGATTAAAATGACTATTTCTATGTAAAACATCACATTATTTGAACTGAGCTGAAGGCAGTTTAAAGCTATATAAAGTATTTTGATATCTGTTTGCTATACATCTAAGAAACTGAATTTCTATTTCAAAAAATGATATTTTAGTTTCTTTCAATTAATGTACATCTGTCATTGTGCTATTTGTCCTATTATCGACGAAGACTTACAAGCGGATCTCTAGAATCAAGCATACAAGTCTGAATATATGTAATGTAATGTAATAAATAAATAAATAATGACGAAGAAAGCACCAAATTTTGAAGATCATCTAAACTATAGTAAAGTCTAATTAATTCATAATAAATCAAAATATCCATAAAAAAATTTCTTTTCAATTATCAAAATAGCACAATGAAGAGAAATTTAAAAAAGAAAAACAAACGAAACCAAAGTGATACTACTGAGAAGATAAATCTTCCGGTCATAGACATATTTAATGGACATTGAGCATTTTACTCTAAATTTTTGTACTTTATTTCTTAACGCACGTTGAGAGAATACATCTATTTAAGAAATTAAATTGATAATGAAAATATTATCTAAATCACAAGTACTTATTTATTTGTGTTAATTCCTTTTTTTTTCCTTAATTTTTTTGGACCTCATTTTTACTCTTATTGCTGGCAGCCGATTTCTTCTTGTTACTATGGCAACAGTTGCGCATCGGTAATACGTCATGCAGTCCGGCGCATGTTTCGTGTCTGATTCCAAATAGTGATTATATAACGGTGGTAGTCGTTGTCAGTGAACCATTTTCACTGTTTTAAATAACGAATTTCCGCATTTTCTTGTTTGAAACTGTTAAAAAATATTGTTTTCATTTATAAATTATTCATTATCATGGAAGATAATAAAACATCTACGTCTGCATCTTCTTCCGACACTGATAATAGTAAAGAAATGTTATCAGGATCCAACAAACAAATGGATCAGCCATCAAAACCAATGCGAAACAGAAAGATATCTAATATGAAAAAAGTTGTCAGCGGGTAAATATTTGTTAAGTTTTATTTAAATTTTAGATTTTATATTCAGCGTGCAAATTGTAGTACACATTCTAAAAGAAATTTTATATGCTTTTTCTTTGGATTTACATGATTGTTGCTTATCTATAAATGATTTTTTATAATCCAAATATTTACTCAAAAATAGAAAAATAAAAGTATTACATTATAATCATTTGGTTGCTCATATTTCCTTATTACTTTGTTTTATGATAAAATTTACCTTTCTATATAAATGTTAAGAAACTAAACAAATTAAGTTCTAATTATTTATTATACCAGGTACTCATTGAAGATACTTCTTTTTTTGAAAAAAATTTTCTCTTAGAAACTGAAATATTAACTCATCTGATTTCCATCCTAAGATGGAATAGATATGTTGAAATTCAATTTTTACAAATAGTTTCTGTCATATTAAATTATTTTTTTCCTCCTTAAATTTTTTTAAACGTTAGCCATAGATAAGTAAGATGCACCTAGATTTTTAAAGTATTTTATTTAATTTTTGGAGAGTTCATTAATCTCCTGCATCAGGTGAGTTTTGTAGGAAAATATTCCAAAGAATAAGTATTTCAGGATATTCATTAGTTGGAATGTAGGAAAATACTCATTTATAACTCCATCAATCTAGTCTTTCCGAAGAAAATATTTACAAAATTTCTTTCTGGTATTAAAAAAAATAATCCAATTGCACCAAGCTAGCATTTAACTAGGGAGAATGTTCAATCACTTTTATTTGTTTCTGTTTAAGAAAGTCAGCTGTTAATCTTGTTGGGTAAAAAAGTGAACTATCCTGGTGGAAAACAAATTTTCTAATATTTATTCATTTATTTTATTTATTTTTTGTGGAAATATTTGTTAGTGTATTAGTTAACTGTGATGCTAGGATGGAAATCGAATGAGTAGGCCTATGGTTTATTAACTTATAGGTTAAAATCCCACTTTGAGTGGATGTTGTAAAGATATAGAATCCATTTTAGACTGTATATACTAATTTAAGTAATCATTGTGGGTAAAAAGTAGTGGTTTAGCAAAAGACAGAACAAAACATTTTTGTTGTTTTTCTGTCCTTTCAGGTTGATAGCTTTCTTTGATTGTGTATTTCTATCAAGCTGATTATACATTACATGTGTGACACCATACACTACATTTCCATGTCATTTTCATTTTACAGTTGTGGAGTCAGGATTGTCTTAAAATGCTGATATGTAACTCCCTTAGCATTGGAACATAAAGAATGATTAGTACATTTTATCACCAATTATAGGATTTGTCATGGTAGCCATCATCTGAAAGAATTGAACTGTTGTTCTAACAAATTACTTTTTCTTAGTGCACAGTTTAATTATCCAGTTATACAACACACAAACTTTTTTCATTTGCAGATCTTCATGCAGAATTTTAAGCATGGTAATGGACAAAATGCTATATTTCTTTTGGATCATTTAATATGTAACGCAGTTATCATTGGCCAACATTTTCTCTATGGTAAGTGCATTACCCAAGATTAGCATTAAAAATGGCCCTCCTGTGTGATTTTCAACTTAAAGAGAATTGCAACCTCTGAAATCTTATAGAATGCCTGAAAACAGAAGCATAAACTTGGTCTCTCTTTTTTTCACATTTTAATTGTAGATGCATTTTTCTTGATTTAATCCAAATTTGCAATTATAATAGTGTTCTTTTATTAACTTTATTTTTCCTTTTAAAGTTAATTCTTTGCTAAACTACTTTCGGTTATCTATTAAAGTACTATCTAATTGCATAAATTTGTTCATGTATTCAACTCTAACTGTTAATTTGTTTTCTTTTTGTGTTTCAAAAATTTCAGAGTTGTCCTCATAATCTTAAAGAGTACAAAGCATCCTATTTTTGAAAAAAAAAATTCATATTACTTTAAGTAAATGGAACAGTATATGTTAAATATAGTGATATTTATTATTTCAAATTGGTATTTCAAGAGAAGAAATAAAAAGTCAGTGCAAAGAATGTTAGAGAGAGTAATTTACTTTGATTTATAATATTTAATATTATCTTTATTATTTAAAAATGACTAGTGTGTTAACATATAAAATGAAATTTGTGTGTATATATATATTTAAGAATTTAAATCATTCATCTATGTACTGACACCAAACTGACTTGCCTTTTGGCTTTCATTTGAATAGTAAGTTTGATTCGATATTCAGGTGCGGATTTGTTATGTGGAATCTACTTTGAACTGTAGGTTCCAGTCTAATTAGCCTTCATATACAGAAAATTACTACAAGCTAAACACTAACCAACTAACTTTATGTTGATATCTTAATTCTCCCCATTTAAACTCTTTGAATATATCATTTATCAGACCAGTTTTTAAATAAGATATATGTTGAAAGTTTTATAAGGAAATGGCTTTTCAAAGTTTTGTTTGACAAAAATTCAATTTCTGAGTCAGTTGTTTGAATACAGTAAGGTAGAACAGTTACAATAGGCTTTCATTTCTACTTTAATTAACTTAATTGATTAGGAGAAGAAATATCCTAACAGACTGACATACTGTTCCCACTGGATTTCTAGTCTTCTTTTGCCACATTCATGTTGCAGAATGTGAGCTATCAGGCTAAATAGTAAGCAATCTTTTCCTTAGTTCAACAATGCACGAGTTTAAATCTTACCTTGGGTGTAGATGTTGCAGTAGTTTGGAATCTACTTTAAACTGTAGCTCCTTGTCTATTTAGCCCTTGTTTACAAAAATGACTATTGTGTGACAATGAAGACTAAGCCATGTAAGTAAGGATATGATTTAAACTTGTGATCTAAGCATTTCAAAATATATAAGGCACTGAATTCAAAAGCTTGGTTTAAAAAGAAAGTGATTTTATTAAAATCTGTTTTCTACCCAAGTTTTCTTTTAAATACATTTTTAAGAAGTAAATTGAAAAGCTTATTTTTTAATGCCTAAAAAAATTTTTTTTATCAAAAATGAAACTTTAAATAATAGCAAGTATTACTATTTTTGGAATTTTTGCATAAGCTTTTGTATAAATAACAGAATGTTTGAAGTGGAAAGATCTATATTCTGTAAATCTTAACATAAAAATCTCAAATATTTCCCTTGTCAACTAATTAAAAATCAATTAGTGCAGGCTATATATAGTCTACTATAAATTTGTTGTATACTTAAAGCTGTTAAATTTTCTAGTTTTGAAATGAAAATACCACTTTTAGATTATTCCTTCAATGTTGAATAATGCTGAATAATTTTATTTTTTATAGCCACATTCACAAAATTTTCTAATCATTTTTACCTGAATACTTATTTCTATTCTAAGAAAATCATTGCTGCTTTTTTAAAGTCTGAAAATGTTAAACTTTTGTTATACCTATTTATCACTTTTTTATAATTTTCTTTCTTTCTTGGTTATAGAAGTGAGGTATTTTAATTTTGAATTATTTAATTGAATTTCTGAATTATACATTTCTTTTATATCAGTAGATAACATCTTGAATGTTATGTGATGCTTTTAATTTAGCAGTGAAAAAAAGTAATTTTTTCCTTTAATATCTAAAGTTATACAAATAATTTAGCATAATTAATGCAGTGTATTATGTGTTCTTTTCTCTTCTCACCAACACAAATTGTTATACAATGGCTGTTTATTACAATCTTCATTGAGTAATATTGCAGAATTAAAATGAAATGTTAATTGTGTATGTGTTTTTTTTTTAAAGTTACTTTTTTAAATTTGCAGTTTTTTATAATGTTTTGTTCGGCCTTTGTCATTTTAAAATCTAAATAATTACTTTCATATTGACAATTATCAGGAAGCTATTAAAATAGTTTTCATGTTTGATTTTATTATTTTATTTATTTATTTTTTAAGAATTACTTTGTAAGGCTGATGTTTAGAATATTTTAGAAAATGAATCATGATATAATCAGAAGCTGGTAGTTCAAAATAAAAGTTCCCAAATTAATCCTGATGTCCATAATGGATCTTTGATATGGTGTCGAGTTTCATACCAATTAAGTCAAAGATCCATTATCCCATAATGGATCTTTGAATTAATTATTATGAAACTCAACACCTGGTTGCAAAAATGTTTCCTTTCCCAACCAGGCCACAGTAACCTTACATATTTACAGAAAATAAAAACCTCTTGAATTTCCATAAATTCCTTATTTTTCACAATATTCCTTAGATTCATATGCAGCTCTTACCAAAACAAGGTGTTTGCTTTAAAAATAATTGTCAGATGAGTTTTTTTAAAAGTAGTTTATCTTATTTTCCCAACAATCATTATCGTTTTCTTTTCAATGATACAACTTGTCTGAAATGATTTCATATTAGTCTATAATGTACTTTATTACAACATTCCCATCGGATGATTGTGCAAATTCATAATTCTACAAATTTGAAAACTTGAAACTAACATATATTATTTAGCTGTGCAATGTATAGCTGTAGTCAATATGTTGAAAAAATTATGTATTGTTTTTTTTTTTTTTTAGAAAAAATTTTTGATCAAGACCTTAAAAAAATCCTATATTTGATTTTAAAAAACTTTATTTCATCTACAGTTTATTTATATTTTTTTATTCTTTTTTTACGCATATTTTATGCTGTTCATTAATCTGGTGTATGTAATTTCTGATTAAATTGTGGATTTTTCAATAATTATTATAAACTAACTTAAAGAATATAAGGAATAAAACATTTTTAATCTTACGATTTTAAATATTTTATATAATTTTTATTATTTTATTTATCATTGTGTAATAAATTTAATAAATTATGTGAGAAAAAATTAATATATTATGTGATTAAAATATTTTGTGAGATATGTTTGCTTTTTTTAAAATTTCAATATTTGAAAATTTAAATTGCTTTATTGTTCCCAAAATCTTCCTATAAGTTTAGAAATTCCTTAATTTTCCTCTTAAAATTTAATTTTTAAATGCTCTACACCTTGTATTTATTGCTTCAATTAGATCAAGAAAATTCACTATGTTCACAAGTCTTAAACTTGAATCTAATCAGTTGTATAAAATTGTCTCATTTATAAATAATGAAATTAAAAATAAGTAACTGAACTAAAATTAGTTTATAGCTCTTGCATTATATATATTTGGGTTATGAGATTTTCATATGAAACATTTTTTTATACTTCATATTATCTCTTACTGATTGTAGTTTCTGTTTTCTGTGCAAGTCACCCTCTTTATTCTGTAATTTACCCTTATAATAATTAATTTTTTAATATGTCACTCCTTTTTGAGATATTGTTAGAAAAGTTTATTTTTTATTTTATTTCCATACATCCTCTCTCTTTTTTTTTCTTGCTCAAAATAATACTTTTAAAAAATCCCCTTTACTGAAATCAAAGAAATTTCTACTTCTTTATTGACTCAATAGCCCCTTGTGAGCCAAGGCCTTTTTCAAAATCTTATTCCATTCTGATCTCGCTTTGGAAATAGACTTCCAGTTTTTGACCTTTGTAATTTCAAAATCCTTGTCACACGGTTGATCTATCGAAGTCTGGGCCTCCCTCTTGTCCTGGTGCCGATTAGTTTAGAATGAAAAACTCTTGATCTTAAAGAATCAGGATTCATTCTCCACAGGTTCCTGGCAAATTTCATTTGGTTGACTTTTATGTAGTTGATGATATCTGCCTCTCTATACTTATAGAATTCACTGTTAAATCTGTGCCTCCAAGTACCATTGATGTTCACTGCACCCATAATTTTCCTCAAAAACTTTCTTTCAAAGATAGCCAGTCAATTTTCATGCGATTTTGATATGGCCCAGATTTCCGAGCCATAAGTAAGCTCTGGCCTTATAATGGTCTTATAAAGCACTATCTTTGTCTTCATTTTAAGCAATTTGGAATGCAGGAAATTTCTCAATCCATTAAGACAGCTAGCAGCAGCGACACTGGGTTGCCTCATCTCCATATCAAGATTGCTCTGTCAGGAAATTTCTACTTGCACAACTTTATTTTATGCATTCAAGACCTATCATTTTAGAAATTTCTGTTGTTGAAAGTTATTTAATATAAATAATTATAATACTAATAAGTTTTTTTTATTGATATGAATGAGCTATTGTATGTTTAACAATATTAAAAGACATAAATTTTATGTTATAGTAATACAAAAGATACTTTTTAATTCAAAAGGTTAAAGTTATGCAAATCATTGATCTCAGAAAAATAAATGCAATACTATTGTATATAATTTTAAATTTATATTCTATTAATCCTATAAATATTTGTTCTTTTAAGTAAATTCATATAAAATTTATCACCTTTTTAATACATTGTTTAAATTTTTCATTTAAAAAAAGCAACATTTTTCATCATTTATATGTTATGCTTCTTAAAGCAATTTTTATAATGTAAATTATGCAATTATTATTTCAATCTATGAATTTATTGTTGAAAATAACTTGTTTTAAAAAAGTTATCTTTTTGAAAATTTTAACAATTACTTGTAACTAAAACTAATTTTGAAGTAACATTTACTTAAAATTGACTTTTTCAATATTAAAAATTAGAGTTTCAAAGAAAATCTTTTCAATATTATTTGATAATTTCTTATTTGTCATGAATTTTGTGTAGTATTGTTTCTTCCTTTAATTTCTTCAAATGTGTATTGAGATCTTACTCATCATTGTGAGTGAAAGTAAGTGTAGAATATTAAAACTGAACAATATTCATTTTTCTCTTGTATCTTTTTCAGATTAACAAAAACTGTATCAAATTTTTATGAGGAAAATTGCGATGGATGTGAAAATTACTTCAATGTTATGACAGATGAAATGACCAATGAAGATTTTGAAGAAGCCTCTTATCTTTTACCATTGAAGAATGTGTTAGACCAATGTAATTTTATGTATGACATTAGGCCAAAACAAAATGTTAAAGAAAGTTTCTTTTTTGTTCAGGATATTTACATGCGAAAATTTTTTGATTTCTATCCTGATTTTATATATGTTGATATGTTATGTGAACTACCTAAACTTAAATTAAATTTATATTTATTTACAGGCATTGATACAAATGGTTCTTGTGAAATACTAGCACTTGGTTTTATAAAATCAAGTGATGGAGGAATAAGGTGGTTATGTGATACTTTTATTAAACATAACCAAAAATCTGTGGATAAGATTAAAATTATCTTATCCAGTAAAATTTTACGGAATAATGAGACATTCCAAACTGTTTTTGAGGGGAAACCAATTTTAACATGCTTTTATCATTTTATGCAGTCATTAAAAAAAGATATTTCTTATCTTGGTTTTGATGCCAATGATGAAAAGACTGAGCAAATAATGATGATTTTTGAAAAAATGATTGTAGCCCCAAGCAAAACTGTCTTTAGTAATTTATTGAAGGAGTTAAAACACAAAGATAAGTCCTTGTCAGAAAACGATAGTATTGTGCCAGGAATCAAGGAGCAGTGGATTTTAAGTACGAAATTTGACTTTAAATTACTTTGGAGATCATTTAATGTCTTTTCGTATTCAATCAGAAAATCATTAAAACCCATTATTTGTGCATGTGCCAACATTGAAGAAGTATTGAAAATTTGCTCTTCATTCATTGAAAATAGTAGACGGGAAAAATTTAAAAATCTCGTTTCCACTTTTGAAAAGCCATTTGTGATTGCAGGACTTACAGATAATTTTAACTATTCCCAGATTTTAACACCATTTGCTACAAAATTAGTTTTTCAGCAAATCGATAACTCTCATTTTACGATAATACGAGCAGATGAAGGTATAGAAGAAATTTTCAATACATCTGAAAATTTTGACAGTTGCACTTTCTGTACTTTATTATCATTACCCTGTAAAAATTTGCTTCGTGTAAGGAGACGTAGGCGTCTTTGTTTATTTGATGAATCCCTTTGTTCAAAGAAGTGGTTTAAAGCAAATTATAAAGAGGTGCTCATTGAATTATTTAATGTGTTTTTTGAGCAAATCGCTTATACAAGTTTTCAAGAGTGTAAAAATTATTTTGGCATAAATGATGAAGTGGGGCCTCTTGAATGTCCTGGTAATGAATCTGAGCAACGTTTTATTATTTTGCAACACCTTATGCATTCTTGGGATCGAGAACTAAAAGTAAATGTTTGGGAACCTTCACGTGCTCGTATGTCTCCTGATAGCTGTTATCTTGTATCAGTATTAAAAAGTTACGGAGCTTGTAGCAGTTTGAATATTCAAACTTTTGAGGAGTTGCATGGAATCTCATTAAATGATATTTTACATTATGAAGATGACACTATTTAATTCCTTTTAAACTGAAATTTTTGTGGAAAATATGTGCCGTTTTTGGTTCATTTACAAAATTCCTTAATTATAAAAAATGTTTGTTGAAATAGACTAGGAATGTATGTATCACATTTCATATATAATAAATGTTAAATTGTAATTATCTAGTTATTGCTGAAAGGCATTCTTCTTTTAAATTGCATTGAAAAGAAACTAGTTGAAGACTTCTATTTACCTATGGTCTTTTGCTTAATTTATATATGTGTAATTTTACTAGATAATTTGATTGCATTGCAGTACTTTCTTTTGTATTTGCTAAACTGCTTACAATATGGTTTTTATACTTTTATTTTATTTCAATTTTATTATTCAATTATAAATTATTTATACAAAAAGAAAATTTTTGTTGCTTTATTATTGAACTTGATTACATAAATTAACCTGAATTTATAATGCAGCACTGTTTATATATTTCTCCTTCGTTTTTCTTTAACAGAATCCTTTATGTAGGTTCACATTTTCATTATTTGTCATTAAATCGTACAGCTTTGCTTTAAATACTTTTGGCACAAATTTTGCTTTGAATAGGATATTGTAGTACAGCCATTGCTAAAGTGAATTCTTATTGTTTTTGATTGTCTAAAAATTCTTCAAAATGCTGAAAACATAATTTGAAAAACATTTCATTCAAGATAGGGTATTTTATTTTTCTATTTGCTCCATTTTGGTTGTAATAGATATCTGTATGCACATAAATATGTAAAATAAGGTGTATAGTAACAATATATATCTAATTAAAATTACTTTTTATTACAATTCTAAATATTTTTAAATGCATTAAAATTATTGCTTTTGATTGAATTAATAGATGTTCCTCTTTGTGTTAAATCCAAATTTGCCTTGAGAAATATGTTAATGGTGCATCTCTTTAATTTTTAAACATTAGATTTTTCTCAATATATTTATAAATATTTAAATTACTAGAAAGGTTTGTGTATCTTAAATTTATTGTAATGAGATTTTGCTGCATTTAACTCTATGTGCCAAATATAAAAATATCTAAATACAATTTGGTATATTTTTATTTTTACAGCTTCATATTGTGTATCACTTTATTTTTTTATAACATTGTAAATTATTCACCTGAAATTTTAAAGATTTAATTCATTAAAGTAAAAGAAATATCCTTTATATAATATCTTTAAAATAATATTTTTCAAAAAAACGTTTTCGATTATTTAGAATTAGTTGTCTACATATATTTTGATATTACTTTATCATTGTTTTAAAATATAAAAAATAATTCTAAGTTGTTTGTTTATAAAAATTTCTTCTAATTATAGTTGCATTAAATTATATTTTTACCTAAGTTTAGAATGGTTTATTTGTTGTAATTTTTAAGAATGCTTAAAATATTTCTTGAAACTCCTGTAAAATAAGTGATTGTAAATATAAGATCATTAAAAATTTAAATTACTTATTGTCTCAAGCTGTACATATTTGAAAGAATAATATTTTTGTTTTTGCCGATTTAAGATTTTTATGTTTAATTTTTACATGAACATGTGTATTGTACTTATTTTTGTAATATTTTGCATTTTTTCTTAGCAAATAGACTTGTTTCTTTTATGTATAGGAATGCATGTACATAACTCATTTCAAAAATATATATACTAAATGCAACATATTTTGCATTTGTTTTGTGATATATTTGAACTGTATTGATCAATGTTCCTTTTATAATTATTTGTCACATTTGTGATATTTTTTATATTATTTCCTTTCTACTATTTACAATGTGAAACAAATATATATATATATATATATATACTCTAAAGAATTCCTATTTGATACTTTTTTTCAAATATATTCTAAAGCAGCTTAAAGTTTATAATTTTGTATTTGGTGCTATTAATCCATTCATTAGCTTTTTGTCCTATGTTTCAGTCGTTCATTTAATAAAATTGCCTCTTAAAACTTAGGTATTATTAGTAGTTCTGAATCCACTTTACAATAAGTCCGTCTCATGCAAAAAATTACCTTGAGCAAGGAACAAACATATAACTTCACAAAATGCCGTTTTGTTTTTATTGTAAAATGTTAAAGTAATATAGATTATTGCATCCTGGGTAAATTAGTTGAATAGAAAAAGATAATCCAAATTTATTTTTTGCTTAGATTGGTTGAAATTTATATTTTAAATGTACACTGATTGTGTTTATGTTTTCTTGTTTTTCTGATTTCTAGTTATTTTCTCTGCAAATTTGTAATAACTCATTTTGGAATGTATTGATTTTCAAATTTTGATATTTGCCAAATTTTAACATATATTTTTAATTTTTTATGAAAGAAAATGTTATATTTTATATTAATATTTACACCTTTACGTAATGGAAAAATATATTTTCCTATAAGATATATTGCACATTATATCACATTTAAAGAATCTAGAATAAATTGGCAAGCAGTGTTGTCATAGAACTTATTTATTAATAATTCTATATAATTATTAAATATACTTGTATATTCTCTTATGATTACATATAAATTTAATGACAATCTTTTTGTCTTCTAGATCAATTTTGAGTTTTCCTTAGTATTCAACAACTCATATTTCAATACCTTGTATCTATTTTCCTACTAAAACTAGCTTATAACCATATGTTTTTTTAAAAATTTTATATTTTTATCTACAAAGGTTGAATTGTTTTATAACGAGCAACATATATTATAAAATTCAGGTTTTAAATACATCTATTAAGATAATTATGAGTAACAATTATTTTTTTTAAATTTTTATTATTTTATTTTAGATTATGTCAACTGCATAAAATAATATGTAAATAAATTTTTTATAATTTTTAACTGGAAACTTTTATTAATCTGCAATTCACTATAATTTTGAAGTTTAATATATAGAGTAAATATGTTTGTAAAATTTCCTAACTTGTTCGTATATTAAACCAAACATAAAGAGACTTAATATTTTTTGAAAAGAATTGTTTGTTTAGATTACTAAGAATCAAATTATTATTTTATCTGTTTATACTTAATGAACTTTCTCATTTTGTTATGGTATTAAAATATACTTGTAGAAATATATATGTATATTTGTGTATACAATTTTTTGTGCATAATGTTGTGAATATTTTAATTTTATGTTACTGTTTTTCTAAATATATACTTACTGTGTAAATATTTATTGTCCAATGTTTAATACATGTTACTGGAAATAAAAATAAAAGAATTATGCTGAGTACTTTCTTTCTAGATTTTTTTGTGTAATTATTTTAACAAAATAGCTAATTATTTAAACACAGGGTTTGTGATTATTCTTGGTTAAAAATTTTCAAAAAGCATAACAGTTGTTAATTCCAAATACTGAAATTGTTAAAATATTCCTCTTTTTCAATTTAAGATCTTTTTTTTTAAATAAAAAAAAAATTTTGATACAAACCATCTTTAAAATTTTGGATTTTAGTAGTGCTATTAAAAGGGATGGAAGAAAATTTACAAATTTTTCCTTGTAATGAGTGTCACTGTTATATGAAAAAAAAAGTTTCCTCTTCCTCTATTCTATTTTTGTCATTTTTGTGGCTGGTCACCTCAGTTTGGTTTTCCTGAAGTATATAGTTCATGTAAAGACATAGTTATTATTTTAAGTACAAGTAGAGAAAACCACACGAAGAAATGTATTCAATGACTTGGAGAAGTATATTAGAACTTAAAAAATTTTAAGGGTTCTCAGAAACTTTAATTCTTCTAGATTTTATTTTGCAGTTTTTTTACGAAAATTAGATTTTATAAGTGATTAAAAGTTTTCTACTAGACAGCATTTCATAATTTTTCTATATTCTTCTGAGCTATGATAATTTCTTTATTATTTCATATTAAAAGTAAATTTTTAGAAATGCTTCTATTTCACTCTCCATTTTGTACATCAGTTGAAAGATGTGAAATATTGTTCTGAAATCAAAAATAAAAATTATTCGTCGTTTTTAGAATGTGTTGTGAAATAAAATGTAACATTTTAATTTTACAATTCATCGTTTCTTTGATTTTTTCCCTTGATAGTAAGTATTATTAATGTTGAATTTTCAAACTAATATTTATAAATCCTACTGCATTTTACCATACTTCGACTAAGGTGACATTGGTAATGCTTCATTGAAAAAAATATTTAGATAAATAATGATCGGTATAAATAGGATAACTTAAAAAGATTGAATCTAATGTAGCAGATTTGTATTTAATATTGACCAATTTTTTTTTTTAGGTTACCTTTATATTACTTGTTTTTTAAGTATTTGTCAGTCTTGACTGCTCTTTCTAAGGAATTTTTGCATGAAAAGTAAATATTGCAACCTTAGCTGCAATATCACTTTTTAAATAGTTAAATTGAATTTTTTTATGTGCATTATTACTAAAATTTGCTAAAAAAATTTGAAAACTTTTTTAAATTTTCACTATATATATATATATAGAAGAAAAATTGAATTTATTGTATAAAGCAGACACTAAAAATATCAGTAATTTTTAGCGAGTTTTACTAGTTTATAAAATTTTATTTCAAAATATATCTTACTTAATTCTTACTTTTTGAAATTGTTTCTAAAACACTATTCAACTAAGTTGATTATTTTTTATTGTATCTTTTCCTAATTTTTATATGTTTTTTCTGTCAAATTAAACTGATTTCTACTCTTTAAAAGACTTAATACTTCAAATATAAACATTTTTTAAAACATTGTATTGATGCAAACTAAACTTTTATATATCATTCCTTTAAATGTTTTGAAATTTTAAACAAGCATTTCAGTTAAAAATAAAATTTAATTTTTATAAAACAAGAATTATATTAACAACTACTTCCCTGACACGGTACTTTATATGTATATATTGTGGCTGAGCTTAACTTTATTGAAAAATTTTTTTCTTAGTTTGTCCTTAAATTTGTCTATGAGAAATTTTGAATTTAAAATGTGGAAAATAGTGTGTAATGATTAATGTATAAATAACCTGAACACAATATTTTAATTGTGCTCTTGCGTGAATTATTTTTGCCCTTTCTTCATATGTCCGAGATGGATGTTTCCAAATTAGATATTGTGCAGTTTTATGAATAAAAAATTTCTCTGTTAATTATTTATGCTTGAAATATCGCTAAATTATTACTTAGCAAGTCCTAAACAAAAAGTTCTCTTATCTCGGTGCTGCAGCTTATCATTTATCGAAATGTTTTACGGACAACCACCCCAATTTTTTAATCTTTAGAACTACCAAAGGTAATATTGCCATATATATATTTATTCCTTGCAACTTTCGTATATTGATACAGAATACAAAATGCTCTCTCTCTCTTTGTTATACTACAATTATCTTTAATTGAAATAAATGAAATTTCCTTATATTAAAATATTATGGTAGATTATTTCTTTTTGTGATTGTATTAATACTTAGCTGTGTGTTATAGGATCTTGTTTATACCTATGAACTCAGTTAAACGACTCGGTAAATATCTATTCCTATATTTTAATTACAGCAATACAATATTTCATATACTCTTAAATTGATTCATATTAAAATTGTAACATGCTACACATTCTGTTCTATTCACGTACAGGCATGGTAGATAAAAACCATAGTTTGTTCATTTCTTTTATGTTCAGTTACAGAAATCTAGATTTGTGTGTGGGGGGGGTTGGGCTTGTTTTGCCTCATAATCTTTTTAGACACACCGCTTACCCTACTATGACATAGCTTTGAATTGATCTCAACCTCCTAGAGAGAATTAAATGAGAAACAATTCCATTCACAGAGCAGCGCTGATATTAAAATGCTGTAATTACAGCTGTCAGGATGAGTAAATGCAGGCAATTTTTTTGTTACATAATCTACCTGTGAAGAGTTATGCAAATGTTTTTAAAGAAAAAAAGCAAAAAAAATATTTTTGTATTTGTAACCTAATCTTGACTCCATGCGTTTTTTTTTTTTTTTTTCAAAACAAATTGAATATCATTTGCCGAGTGAATTGATGCTCCATATTGCTGAAATATGCAATTTTCTCCGCTTAGCTCAGCACCGTAGAGAAGAAACTCTAAAATTAAAATTTGAATGTAACCTGTATGTTTCTGTCTTTATCCAGAAACACTAGATTGGTCTTTCTAACGCAGCAACTGATATCCAAATCATTAAACTGCCTCCTCCTATCTGTCAGGTAGAATAAGTTTCTTCTTGTGTACCCAGACTGTTACAATAATATTGACAACCATCTAGGCCATATAAATTGAATTTATTTTTTCATCAGAAAAACTAATTGAAGTCCATTCTGAGTTCCAATACATGTGTTCTTGGACCCACTGTATTCGGTGCTCAATGTGCATTTCGTTCCATTTAGGGTGGCACTTTCTTTTCTTGAATATGAACGTGCCCGATTTTTTTATGTAGTTATAAAGTGTTCTTCTGGTCATATGAGTGAATCCAGATGGTTTTTGTGCTTTTCCAATGTTTCCACGCGTTTTTTAAAGTTGAAAGATTTTTCCTTGAGAGATAGAGTCAATTTTTTTAAGTCTGTGAATCTTTGCTTTCCTCTGATTCTAGATTTTTCTAGAAGTTAGAAAAAACGTTTGGACTGATGTGTAGGTGCTTTGAACTTTCACTTACACTTTTGCCCACATCTTTGCATGCCACAATTTGGCCTTTTTGAAATTCACTTAAAGATTTCCCCCTAAGCTTTTTAACTGTACAAAAATTGAGGATGTTTTTCAGCAAAATATATCTTTTGAAAGAAAGACAGTTTAAAAGAACAATGTTTTCAACATATTAAACTGCTACGGATTCCAAAGTGAGAATATTTTTGCAGGTGTCCTACTTTTTTTTCACAGACCAAAAATCCTTAAGTACTATTTTATAATATTTCCTTAGTGTTAGATAAAACTCATTTATTGAAAATAACAAAAAAAAATTACGTTATAAAATAAAAAATAAAAACATTAATTGCGCTAAAATTTAAAGCATAATTTATAAAATATGAGTATCCATCTACTTTTTTCCATCAGACCTGAAGTCATGAAGTCGACACCTATACCAGTAATTTCTCTCCCCACAAAAGAAGAATTTATGCAGAATACAAAATGCCCTCTCTCTCCCCTCTTACGGAATTTGAACATTCTGAGGCATAACATGTACAGTAAAATTTAATATTTTCTTTTAAAATAAATGCTAACTAATTTAGCCAACATTTTAATTGCGTGTAATGGGCAGCCCAACGTTGTTGTGAGGCAATTTAATGTCCGCAACATGTAATTTTCTATAAATTCACATATTGCAAGAGTGTGAGCCCGGAAAATTCCCAAGCAATGACCCCGAAAGATGTGCACGAACAAGGGCGAACTGCGTTAAACAAAGCTATATTGTTGAATAGTGGCTGGGATCGAACGCAAGACCTGCCGCTCTGGAAAGCACTATCCTACCACTAGGCCATAGTGAGCCCTTATCTGATATTTATCTCATAGAGATATCCGTCTAGCAAAGTTTCATTTAAATCAAATATCAAAGTAAGAAATGCTCTATACAGAAAACAGATATAAATATGCAATTATTGATGACAGAATATTTCTGTTTCTTAAAAAAAAAATTAATTCATTTTGAATTAATTTGAAGTCTTTTTTTTTTCTTGGAAAAAATTCCATCCCAAAGTTTCAAAATCAAATAATATAATTTTTTTTTTCAAATTCCCGGATCATTACTACAGGAAGCTTAACCCTTCGAGAAGTTGTGGAAGGAGGCTTTCTTAGAATCTATAGGTGCAAACAATAGAAGTTAGATTCGCGGATGTCTGCAATTGAGAGGTCCTAAGCGGATAGTTTCTTCCATCAACTGCTTAGGGCAATCAAAAATAATTCTCTTTCTATCTTCGTCTCCACTTTCTTAGTGTACGAGCCACTAATGTCTTCAAGTGATTCCTTGTCATTATTTCCTTTCTTGAAATGATTATTTCTAGGAATCGGCCTTTTATCAAGAATAACACAACGCTTAACGTGTTATCTCATCCCATTTGAAGGAGGGGCGATGAAATAAGGAAATAAATTTTCATAAAGTGTTCATTTAAAGGGTGCTTTAAAGATAGTCTTCATGCTGATTTCTAAATAGGCAACGTCAATTGTTTTAAATATCCAAGGGCATAGGGCATCCAAAAATAATTTTGATTATTTGATGAAATTTTCCCCCTGGACAGTTAAAAAATACGAAAAAAAATTCTTAAAATTGAATTTTTATTTTAAATATAGTGTTTAAAAGTGTTTTGGTAATTGAGTATATTATGTATTAATAAAATATGTGAACAGTGTTAATGTACAATTTAAGCAAAGGATTTTTTATAATTTAAGATCTAGGAATGCAATGAATAACTCTATCACAAATAACATGAAGATCTAAGAAGAATTCGTGTCAAAATCCTACTGACAAGATCATACAGTGTCACGTCATGTAATTCAAATAATTGGAATACTTAATATTTGGTATGGATATTTTGCTTCTATAAATGCTTTACGTCTATTTTTTGTAAACGAAAGGTTCAATATTATAATTGATAAATGTTGCCATTCTTGTAGTGGAACAACTAAATCGCTTCATTTAACAATACATAATGGACAGAGTAACACCAGTAAGACATTTTTATATTCATCCCTTTTCCCTTCTAAGATAACTTGTGTATAGTGAAATTCACACGCGTCGATAGGATAGAAAACAAGATAACTTAAACATCCAAGCCAATAATCTGTAAATATAGGAAGCATGAACGATATATTCCTAATATTCAACAGCACCTGGGAATGAACCTGAGAATCTCTATTCTGTTGAGTGAAGTCCCATTGTTAATTTGCAGTGAATACTTAAGATTACCTTCAGAAGGATTAATATAGCCAGCCAACTGTCAAGTAAGTTTATGAAGTACATTTTTTATGGTCCAGATGTCTGATTGTAATGACATCTTTATTTTTAAAATGTTCAATGGACTAAATATTGCTGCGTGATTGGGGCTCTGTGTCATGTGCTGAATATGAAAATTTCCCTACTCCAATTTATAAAATGCTTGATTTCAAATTTTCAATCTTCATGAAAGATGTTATTGTATCCCAATAAATCATAAGTGAACAACTCCATTAGATGCCTTACAAATTCTAATTTGTCGTACAAGATGTCATCCAATCTACTACAACCTCATCAGCGGTAGTGACATCTGAGCTAGGTACTGAATGGTTAGCACTTGCCTACACCTCAATAAATCATGGACTCGACTTCCATCTTCGGAATGGATTTTTACCGTGAATGGAAATATTCTTTAAACTAGCTTCTTGCCGAGATAACCTTCATGTGTTTAAAAGGACCGTTAAATGACGGCCACCATCGGTAACTTCAGATTAGATGGTCATTTGCACTAAAAACAAGTCAGATATACATCCATTGTAATTCTAATTCCTTGGTAATTATGATACTGGTTTTGATACCACACTATAAATGACACTGCAGAAGACTCAAAGGTCTCTACCTTTGTTATTTAGAAGCAGTTATCAAACAGAAGACCCCCGATACCATCCCTGGAAATATTTCATTGGTACCACAACCACCTATTTGACCTGCCTTAGCCTTAAATTAGTGAACACTAGGGATCTTTGGTTAAGTAGGGATTTGAACTCAACACCTTCCGATAATGAGAATGACTCCAACCAACCAGGCCATCGTAATACAGTATATGTTACAAGTGTCAATCATTTATAATTTCTAAAATGATAGATTTATAAATAATATATATATATATATATATATATATATATATATATATATATATATATATATATATATATATATATAGCACTTGCCTACAGCTCAATAAATATATTAAAAATTAATTATGTATAGAATTATAACTCTGCCTTTCTATTTTTCAATGTTTTTTACTTTAAGAATACTCAAGAAAATCCCAGTTATTTCATATACTTCTTTTCAGAATTTTCTTTTTTAGAGCTTCGCATTTTTTTCGAGAATTATCCCTTGGGGGATAGATATCTTTTCAAAAGTATTTTTAATATTGTTCTTGCCTAAGAGAAGAAAATCAAGAAAATTAGAGAAAATATATTCATATAATTATTTAAAATAA
This sequence comes from Latrodectus hesperus, assembly GCA_037975125.1. Taxonomy (NCBI): domain Eukaryota; kingdom Metazoa; phylum Arthropoda; class Arachnida; order Araneae; family Theridiidae; genus Latrodectus; species Latrodectus hesperus. Next base: position 111,200,333 of record CM075854.1, on the reverse strand, counting down.
TATGGAAAAAACAATACTCTGTAAAAAAAATAAAAGAATTATAACTTACCTTGTGACATTTTTTTTTCATGAATTTAAATGAATTTCACTAATGCTACACACTTCAAAATAATCGGTACGTTGCACAATATTGGAAACTTTTGGTTAAGAACTTCGTTATTAAATTAAATTAAGAGTTAATATCTACTAGGAAATTCGTTATGAGTTTTTATTTCAATTATCAAAACAATTTAAAGATGTTTGTTACTTTCCATTAAGAAATTTATTTATTCCTTCTGCAAAATCCTCCAAGACTGATTTATGCTAAACATTTTATTTAAAAGAAGAAAATTTTAAGTAATTACAAGTAAGGCAGTAATTCTGTGGTTAACAGTGTAGGTTTTTTTTTATTATTTATACATACTTTAATTAATTAGGTAAAATATTTTTAATACTTTTAATTTGCACTTTTTTAAGATAAATATATGTACTGAATTATAGAGTTCAAGTTGCCATGATTCTCTGAGATTGTTCTGATACCAGGAAGATAACCTAACACAAACGCCCTACTAAAAACAGGAACTTCCGTTGATAGTGGGCGATATTCCCGAATAGCAAGGGATAAGTTCTGGAATACCCACACCGACTGATTTTCATGCATAAAAAAATCGTCGGCATCCAACTTCCATTGTTCAACAGGTCTAATAAAATCTCGTATTTGATTAAGAGACAAATCAAACTCATCAAGTTATTCAAGTTTAGCTTGAATCCAACATATGGTCTTCTACTACGAGAAACTAAACCGATATGACAGCCGGCGAGATGAACCGCCTGACCTTTGGTTCAACGGTTCATAAGTTTGATTCCCACCTTGTAGGTTTGAATGTTTATAGTGAGAATTAACTTTAAACTGTAGGTCGATATTTAATAGCCTAGGTGTACAAAAACGACCATTGAGCGATAAGCAAACCACTCCAAAGAACTAGAAATTTTTAAAGATCATAATTTCATGATAAATATATAACTGTTTTCAAGGAGAACCTGATAGCTCAATTTTGAATTAAAACCCTTAAGGTGACTGTTTTAAAAAAATTAATTTTTCTCGTTTTATATAGTTTAATTTACTTCTTTCTTTGGAATGTTTATTTTACTTAAAAATGCACCTGTGTGTGAAAATTTAGGTGGTATAAATTTTCCTGCAGATATCATTATGTTTTTGTTAAACACTTATAATATTATATTTCTTAGATATATGTGTGAAAGTTGAACACTTAAGATGACAGCTAGGAATCTAGCGCTTTATGCTTCAGTAAATTCTGGAAACTTTTATTCTGAGATTCAGTGTTTTTAAAAGAATTTGTATTTACTTTCCGACAAGTAGAACGTAGAAGCAATTTTGTCTAGACATAACTGCTTTCTAAATCAGTTTCTTTGTAGAAAATTTCCGCTTGCCCACAGTTCTTATAAGGCCACATTCCTCTTCCGTTTAGTAGAACAAGTGGACATTTTTCCTCTACATAAATGCTCAATTCACACACTTGTTTTTCTTTTTTATTCAGAAAAACTTTCGTAATCATTATCTAATCTTACCCTAAGTGCTACAAAAATTAAAAAAGTTTCTTGATGTAAAAATTCATTTGAAAATCAGTCTCCCATCTGCGTGCAAATCTTAATCAAATAGGGCCTCTTGAATGGTATTTGCTATTTCAAATTTATTAAATGCAGTGATAATTTCATACAAATTTCTCTTTAATGCTTATTTTTATCGAACTCATGTATATTGAAAGATATTTAAAAATTATCTAAATAAAAAAAGTGTTTCTTTAAACTCATTTTGAAACTTTTAGATTAGGATGTAAATACTCCAGTCCATTTTTCCTTTATTTCACTTTATTATTTAATTCTTTACAATTTATTATTTCCTATTTTATTCATAATATTTGTGATTAAAGTTCAGGTATGAGATCAAAAATAAAGTACTTAATTTATCCCTCTGATCATTTTGAAAATAAGGGTTAGTTCATCCCGGACCAACTGCTTAAAATGAACTTCACACCAATTCAAATAATCACACCCGTGATGGGAATCAAACCCACAAACCATTGAATTATTAAACAGAGTTTTAAACATCCTGCCAGCTTTGTAAAACCTTTGTCGATTAAGAAAAAGATTTCCGTATTCTTTACTGCTCAGTTTTTTTTCAAACGATATACACTTTTTGCAAAATAAATTAATTAACAAAAATATTCTTAAAATCATAAACACAAATGATATTTGCGCGCATTATACTGATTTTAAAAGAGATTGCTTTTCTTTTTCATTTTATTTATAAGTTCCCCAAAACAGATAAATGTAGTAAAATATTGAACCACTTTGAAACTAAGCATTATCGGTACTTAAAGATATTTATATACAATAGTAGGCAAAAATCAATCATCTTCAATTTTTACCTATTAATATATTAAATAAATTTGACTGAGAAATTATAATTCTCTTCCTCAGCTTTTTTTAAATTACTAATTGCTGTTTATGCTTAGATTTGATATTTTATATTCATAACACTTTTAAACGTATATTTACTTTTATATAAAAAGCTCCTTTATTTATTATAAAAGTAAAAATTTAGTATTTTGAAATTTCCAGCTTCTTCAAAGTATATAATATTTGAAAAAATCTTGTGAGAATTTTATAAAATGATTTTTTGAAGCTCCAGACCCTTGGTCATCTTTTTAACTTAGGATGAAGTAAAATTTGTATTACCAGATTTTTTACTCGAACGAAAAATTTTCAACAAATTCATCAATCAAGTAAAGTTGAACTTTTCTTCAGTTTTATTACTTTTGAATTACAAAGCAAGTAAAAATTCTAAAATTCTTTTGAAATTTATCTTAAAAAATCAAAAGTCATTTATGTACACTACAATAATTTTAAAGCCGATATCCGCAATACCCAAAGCGCCCCTTCTCATTTCAGTTCTTGGACAAAAATCCTGTGTGGGAAAACAAAATAAAACCTTTCTTTTGTTTTCCCAGACAGAAAATGAGAATTTTATTTATATAGATTTTTAATTTTAAAAAATATTAATAAATTTTAGATAGTGAGAGAATAAAAATAAATTTTATAAGATTAATTAAATTCTGTATCAAATAAAAATCATGTGTTTATTAATTGATGAGATTAATATATCATAATATTACTTACATCTTCTGTAGATAAGGCCGCGGGGCCCAGTTGGTTGGGGTGTCGTTCTCGTTGCCGGAAAACAGGGAATTCGAATTCCGATTTAAGCGAATATTCGTCTTATTTACTAAAGGCTGACAGTGCACGTCAAATAGGTCGTGGTCGCAATGGCCTCCAAGTGAAATGATACCTCTGGTGGTGGCAGGACAAGTATTGTAATGTGTAAGCATTAATATCTTGAATTAACTGTAATAGAGTAAAGCATGTAAAAGATTTTTTTCAAGAAAGATTTTTACATGTATAAATTCAATATTTTATGTAAAGAAATGAATGAATGTCTAAAATGTATGTGAAAATTTATCTTTTCTCAAAATTTGTATCAATAAGAAAGTATATTTACATTACATATGAATAACTAGTAACTATTTTTCTACACTTTCAGAGCCATTTCAGCACAAATACGATTGAAAGTATAAAATTACAGTTAAAGCCACATTCAAAAATTTTAAAATGGAAAGATAGTTTGAATTAGATACCTAATTTATTTTAAGAGAATTAAAGTTTGATCTTGGTGACAAAATTAAGAATAACAATGGATAAATTATTTTCTATTTCCTCAAAATTCATATATTTGAAAGAACATACTTTAATATTCGAATCCCGATATCTTAGTAGTGGCGCTCCGCGCTCCCAAGGTACATATCCGAGGTTCGATCCTTGTGCTGAACAAGGTCGACTCAGCCTTTCATCCCTTCAGTGGGTCGATAAACTGAATACCAAGCACGCTTGGGAACTAAACACTGGGGTTTTGCGTTAAGCTGACCACCTAACCGGGACATATGCTTCGGATTCCAGGGTCATCAATCAGTAAAACAGATATGGGCTCTAAAGACCTTGGCCCACACGTGAGCTATCTTGTCACAGGTTTATTTATTTATTTTTTTTTTTGCATTAATATTTATTTTAGTTTACTATTAACTCGTAATATTTTTTATGTCTGTATGCATTAAGCGCATAATATTTTATACGTTTATTTGCTTTGTACTTCGTGGAAAACTAGTTTTAAATAGGAAAACATTTCATGGAAATAAAAAAGAAAGAAAATTTATTAGAGGATAACAGGAGCAGAAGAGACTCTCCTGCAGATCCAATCCTTGAAATGGACAAATTTAAATTATAATCCCTTTTCATTTACAATTAGGAATTGCGAATTGTGTGTATGATTTTTAATTCAAATCAGTCACTCAAATTTAAATCTCAAAGCAGTGACAGTCTGAGTTTCTTCTTGCTGATTATTGTTGTTGTCTGTAAACGAGTCTTAACCGACTGCTGTAGCTAAATGCTGCTTACTTATTTCACTTCTTTTATACTAGAAATAGGTTTTTTTTTTTTTTTTTTTTTTTTTTTTTTTTTTTTATACACACATGTCTAACGCTGTTATAAATTTCGAGAATTTTCCTCCTTTCAGAATCAGTGATTCAGACATAGTTATTGCTAACACTAAATCACTTCCTCAGCTTCCCTTCTGTTTTCAGAAGGCATAAAATATCACCCGTTTGAGTCAGAAAAATTTGGAAAACTGGGCATACCTGCTCGTTGGCGAGGCGTATATTTTTGGAAAGTAACGGCCAAAGTACCTCCGCACTAGTGAAGAAATATGTTTATGAAAATCGAAGGAATTCTTAGGCGAAGGTTAAAGAAAGATTCTTTTATAGAACGGAAGCAAGCTATTTCAAACTTTTAACGTTTACCTGACTTCCGGAAAGTACAAGTGTTTTCTGAACTTTCTTGTAACTTTGTTTCTAATTTAGAATTTATCTTTTACGTTTTCTTGGAGAAGTATAGACGTAAACAAGTTTCTGGTTTTCAAATATCCCAGATGGCCCTTTTTTGAAGGGAAAGATAGTGATGTAATAATGGAAAGAGGATGTGAATATAATTGCTTGAGAACTGCTAAATAAAATAAATTTCTGGTGGAAATGATGACTGCAGAATAAATAGAACTTGTTTAATTACATTATTTTCTATAAAAGAGAAATGGTTTGAGCCTCTGAAATTATTTTTTATTTACTTTTTTATAGACCGTGAAATACTTAAGAGATGCATAGAAAAATGCACGTTGTGTGTTTCATATTATGTAGCATGACATCAACACAGGAATATATATTCTTTCTCAGACACTTTGTATATTGTTAAAATATAATTCCTCTTGGTATTAGCTGAGTTAGCAGCTACATAGATATCATTCTAACCTTCAATTGAACTGTTCGTGGATTCGACTCCCACCTCAGACATTTATATTTGCAGTGGTTCGGAATATTTTAATCCATAAGTACTGGTCCTCGAGTACGAAAAAAATGAATGCAAAGGGGAAACAAAACTTTTGTAGTAGCAAATATATGAATGCAAAAATTTGATAATGTATATTAAGAATTAATAGGAAATGATAAAATGAATTAAGAATCATGATTAATTGTAAATAAATATCTCTTTTGACCACTATTCTCCCTCTCTCTCTGTCTCTGAACGTTATTCTAATTTAGAGTCCATCAAATCAAGCAGGCATCTGAACAGTTAGGGCAATTGTTCAACGTCCAATTCGGGCATTGCATTTGTAATATAGCTCGAAGTTCACATACTATACCAAAAGTTATATATATATATATATATATATATATATATATATATATATATATATATATATATATATATATATATATATATATATATATATATATATTATATGTATAATATATATACAGGGTGGCGCGCGGCAGACGGATGGATTTGAAAAGGCCATTGCTCGCTTCCTAATCGTTGGCGCTGCTCGAAGGAGTCGTGGTTCGAAAGAGCGAGATCGGAAATTTGTCTCCATATCAAGGTCAGTTCACAAGATGGAATGGTCAGTAGTGCAGCGTGTGTTTTGCGTGGAAGCATATTTTTCAAACAGCCGTTCGATTGTCCGTGCGCAGCGCGCTTTCCATTCGGAATTTCACATCGCCCCTCGCGGTCTCCAGATTTGGCCCCCTGTGACTTTTTCTTGTGGGGCTACCTAAAATCCCTCGTCTACAACGACCGTCCTAGGACCCTGGAAGCTCTTATAGGCAACATTCAGGCCAGCATCCAACAGGTTTCTGTAGAAATGCTGGAAAGAGTCCGTGAAAATTTCAGGAAAAGGCTTAAGCAATGAGGGGAGTGTGAGGGCCGCCATTTGGGCGATATTTTATTGAAAACTGTCTATACTCTGATTTCCCTTGTCAGTATATATGAACAAAACTAAAAACATTGTTGTTCTTTAATATTTTGTATTTTATTGACTTTTGATATCCATCCATCTGCTGTGCGCCACCCTGTATATATATATATATATATATATATATATATATATACTTTTGGTATAGTATGTGAACTTCAAGCTATATTTAATTATATACGAAACAGTGTTAAATTCCTTTACAAACAACAGTGAGAAAATTCCTTTACAAATGCAATGCCCGAATTGGACGTTGAACAATTGCCCTAACTCTTCAGATGCCTGCTCCATTTGATGGGACTCTGAATTAGTATAACGTTGTATATATATATATATATATATATATATATATATATATATATATATATATATATATATATATATATATATATATATATATATATATATATATATATATATATATATATATAGCCTTGGTGACATCTGCTAAAATTTAAATTAGAGATTCAAACTTTTTTTAACAGAGTAACTCAATCTTCAAATATTGAATATTTGAATTCTATCCATAGTTTTACCATGGAGAATATCTATGAACATCAAAATTTGCTTATGTAAATATCGCCAGTTACTACTCAGATTTGTGTTATCTGAGTTTACCAAAGAGAACACAAAATATATTAAAATCTGGGTCATATTCCAGTTAAACAAATGAAGGATCGAGAAAATTCCTTTACAAAATATTTTTCCTTGGATAAAGGACAATATATTACCTATTGAAATTATGAAGAGTTCAATTGAGCTATTGAATTAAAAAAAGAAGTAAAAAATACGCCCAAAGCGAAAAAAATTTTAGGCAGTAAAAACAAAGTATCAAAAAGACAAACATTTTATAAACCTCATTTATAAAAAAGAGTGAATATAAATAAGAAGGAGAGAAATATAAATGTATTCTTATAAAAGTAATATAGAAAAACATTGAGAGAGAGAGAAAAAAAAGAGAAGTTTATCTTTCTAAAGTCTAACTTTATAAATTTTTACGGATAAAATATCAATAAGTAAGAAAATTTTCAAAATAGTTCTACATGAGCACATTTATTTAAATAAAATAACATTGGCTGAGCATTAACATCATTTTAATATAATCGGGTATAAATGTTTTCCCAATTTTTAGAGGGTAAAAAATCTACTTTAATTGTCTTCCTCAATTTCTAGAAATTACTTTAACGCTGCCTTGCAGTTCGAAATTGTTTTGCAATCTCTATTGGTTTTGGCTTTTAAGCTGACTTTTCTCAAATACAGGGAAATTTATTCATGTAGCGCAAGGGAGAAAACCCTGAAAACTCCCTCACGCACTACAATAGACTTGTAAACAGAAAGCAACAATGGAATATCAATTTACATTTCGACAATAGCTCAGGTTGAATCTGGGATCTCCCCGTCACCCCCAAAGAACGAGATTAGAATATGCTAGAGTACTTATTAGTAGATCACGGAGAATTATCTAACAAACTTCTGTTCAAGTTTACGAGTTAATTGTCTGTTCAGTTGGACAAAAAAAAAAAAAAAAAAAAAAAACATGATCCTATGAAATTTAAAGTGCACCTGAAAAATTCAAAGGGGTTTTACAAATTTTATTAAGAGAAAAAAATCCATGCACAATTAAACATCTAAGTGAATTTCAAACATCCATTTTAGACCTAAGAAGGCACACAATTTTTGAAGTTATAAAACACATGGCCAAAATTAAAATACAATTGACAGTTTCAAAGAAATCGTCAACTGGGAAGTTTGAAATCCTAGCATGTAGAGATGTACAATGATGACTTCTGTGTAGCATTCGCAATGTAGTTTTTATGCGACAGCTTCCGGTGGTCACTAAGGACGATTAATACTCAGCACGCTTCCCTATTCTAGGTTTATTTTGTTACTTGATTTACATATAATTAGCTTCCGGCTGTTTCTATAAGCAAATTTTCTTTTTCACGGCGTGTTTCACATTTCTATTTACATACGTTGATCTTATTCGATAATTTCTATTCTGTTTTAAATCGCGGACGTTATTTCGGAAATTAATTTTGAATGCTTTGCTTATGGATAATGTTATTTATGAAGCACATAAAAATGAAATAAAATATATAAATATGAATTTAAGAATGTGACGTTTAATATTTTTTCATAGAAATTTATGCTCATACATATGTAATCTTTTTTCCTCCAATGCCCAGATCATCCCTTATGTAAACTAAAGTCATTTATTTTTATTAATTAATATAATTCCAAGGAAATAATTTTTTTATGAATATAATAAACAATTTTTTTAAATTATTCCTTTAATTTAGTCAATTCAACAGGTATTTAAAACTCAATATTTATTATATTAATGCAAATAGAATAGAATTGGTTATTGTAAAAATAATATTTCTCTTTTATCATATACTAGTAAAAGAAGTAATCCTCATTTAAAGTAAGATAGAACTGTAATAATAATTTTTTTCGTTTGACTATACAATACAGATTTAATAAATAATTTATTATAAATACTCACAATATCTTATTGTTATGGTTTCCTTACTATATCTTATTCTTAATGCGTTTGATGTAATGTTAAAAATGCTCTTTTGATTCGTTTTAAATAACAAATTCAAAGTGAATGTTTTGAATATGCAATTCAGTAAATAAATTGCAACTGTTTTTATCGGTGAAAAGAAATCTTTACTAATGCTTAACAATTTGTATGCAATGTTAATGGGAATAATACTCATAACTTAATAACGTTCGATTTCATTCAAAATAAGTAATTAAAAATAAACAAATATATTAAGTTATTGTGAATTTCTGATGCTCAAACAAGCATCCAAAGGTTTTGTGATTGATGAGGGTTATTCAGAAAGAAAAGTCAGATTTGTTATAGCAAATAAAAGGTGAAACATTTATTGAAAGTAAAATTCTTGTTACATGTTTATAAAATTGCCTTTATTTTTTTCCATAATCATTTCCTCCATTTATGAATTCGTAGTACTTAGTCTCTTCGTCAGTTCGCAAGCCACTTTCATCATCCTGTTCATAAGCCAAAAAATCAGTGCATTTCATTTCGAAAAGTACTCCAATCAAGGAAAATCATCGGAAAAACTCTAAGCCTCTTGTGATATTAAAAAAATTACGCAGATCCACCCAAAATAGGCAGGGAGATGGGAATGGGATTTTTAAAGACTTCTTCCTATCTTCCATTCTTGTTGCACACAATTCAAGAATCTCTCGACCAATACTGAAATTTTTATTAATGAGCAAAGATTGTCTTCATTTAGATTGTTTTTGCTTCCACTAAGTGCAATCTTTTAACAAAGCTAAAATAATTTCCGATGGAAGTGAAGAAATGAATGTGCAATGAATATTGTTTTGATAATGAGCTGGTATCTGGAGAAATGAAATTTTGAATTTCTCGTGAACAGATCTAACGATTACTTAAATAATGCGATGATGTTGAGAAGAGAAAACAAGCTTCTCAAACTTGTATCGAAATTGTTTTTTTTTTTTTTTTTACCAGTTATTGTTGCGTTTTACCTTTTCATAATAAAAATGTCTTTACTTTTTAAATGACCCTCGTATTTTTCGAATTACTTTTTGTTATGTCAGATCCATATTTCTTCAGCGAAATTTATAATAATACAAATATTTTACCTGCCATATCGTTATCTCACGCTAAGTGTTTTCTTCGAATTCAGTACAAGTATACAGCATTTTCAATGTTCATTTTCATTCTTAAATATTAAGAATATAGAAATTAAAACAAAAAATATGCTTCAATTATATTAAAACTACAAATTATTGTTCCAATGAACATGGAAAAACAAGTAATCTTATTGCCAAAACCTAAAACAGAATAAAGAAAAAGATGTCCCATCAAGAGATACGAACGGAACATTCTTGGATTATGATCATTAAATGCAAAATAGTTTATTTCCTTTTGTTTACATTATTATTGTTTTTTTGTGCTTAAAATATTGCTGCTTGTTATTAAAAGCAAAAACAGAGATAACAAAATTATAAAATTAAATCAATTAAAACTAAAGTTTAGTTTATCGATTAGGAGTTTTGATAAATCTACTTCCTTTTGAAATTCGAAGGTCTTTATTGGTACTTGTGACATTATAGTTTTCCTTGGAAATAAACATATAATATTTATCAGTAAGTTTATTATAGACGGAATTCGGTATACCCGCAAAACGTATTAACCTCACTAAAGCCATCTTAGTCAATGTAAGATGCAGGGTTAAAATTCAAGAAAATCTATCTGCACTCTTTACAACTGCCAGCGTCAAGGTGACTCGCTTGTATGTCTGCTCTTCAATCTAGCACTGGAGAAATGCATCCGAGATAGTGGTTTAGATTGAAGAGGCACGCTTTGGAATAGAAAAACACAAATTCTGGCATATGCAGGTGATATAAACATCATTTTAAGATCTGAAAGAGCAGTAAAAGAGGCCTTTCAAGTCCTAGAAATAGCTGTCACAAATATGGGACTAACCATAAACAAAGATAAAACAAAATTTGTGGAGGTCTCATCTTCAAATGTGAGCTACAACACTCCCTTTTACATAGACGGTCATACCTTTGAAAAGGTAAGTGAGTTCAAATACCTCGGAACAATTAATAATGATAAAAACACGCTGAAAGCTGAAACCACCAACAGAATCAAATCAGCTAATAAATTCTTTTTTGGACTGAAAAAGCAACTAAGTTTTAAACTTATCAGCAGAAAAACAAAACTGAGAATTTACAATACACTCATACTACCCGTGCTGCTATATACAAACAAAACGGGAACATTAAATGTTGATATACAGCGAACCCTGGAAACCTTTGAAAGGAAGGTATTAAGAACTATATATGTGCCTGTACAGGAACAGGGTTTCTGGTAAACGAGATATGATTTTGAATTGTATAGGTTGTATAAATCCCAGATTAATTAGGTTAACAGAAGCAACAAGCTAAGATGGCTTGGCCATGTCTGGAGAAGCCGGGAAAACAACCCCACTAGAATATTAACGTTTAAGAACCCCGAAGAATTCCGTGCCCGAGGAAGACCACCAACAAGATGGCTCGTTGACACTGAAAATGATCTTAAGATACTGAAAGTTAGGAACTGGTGAAGTGTCGCTTTGGATTGACTGGGCTGGAAAAGGCGTGCTGTAGTTGCCTCTACAGCACGCCTTATAAGACCTGTAATAGGTTTTTAAGCTACTAAAGAAGAAGTGTTTTGTAGTGAAAAAGAGCAATAGCCTTACAATAATTAATATTGCTATTGGTATCTTGTGAATAGACCTCTAATGAGTATAATGCTTGGTCTGGTCGGATGAGAAACAAATTTTCACTTTGACTATTCTTACGCTACCGGGATACATTTCAATCACTTTTGTCAATGACAAGTTAATTATTTTTATGACCATTTTGTTTTAGATACTCTATTTGAAATCTTTTTCGTAATCTTTGTGTTATGGTGCTGCTGAATTTCTCCGATTGTGATATTTTTTAATACGAACCACTGACTACGGAAATGTTTCCCAGAAGACAATATGCGAATTTTCCCAAGAATTTACTACTCTTTTCATTTGTTCAAAAGTATTCGTCACTGTCAAAAAATATCATCTTGTATTGAAAGGACATAGGTTATAGAACTACACTTCGTTGAGAAAGTTATATTATTCCTGCAAGAAATCTATTTCAACCAACGTGATTTAGACTAATTCCAGCATAGGAGCGCTATATTTTCTGAGATAGTAATCATATCCTGTGTGTGTGTCAATTTTGTTTAAATACACTCAGCACTAGCATGCATTTCCCATGAGTGTCAATCTAAAGAAAGTATCGGGAAATGTTCTAGGAAGGTACTGATATTGTTATAAGTCTAACTGAACTTGCAATGAGAATCAATATGATATTTTCCACTGTAACTTTTCTCCGAACTCTGTTTCTTTACTGTGCAGTTAAAATATTTTTAATTCAAGACTTTTTTAACAATTCATCTTGTTATTGAGCATATATATGTCCTTAAAGTATTACTAGATGTATGTAATTACGTTCAGCTATTGACTTGTCCAAAATATTTATACAAGTGGACTTCGATCTCTTCTGATATGTTGAGCAATTAAATTGGGGAAATCAAAAACAATATGAGAATATTTTTAGAAGAATTTTAATGTGTTTATTGTTTCTAACGTTGTTAAGAATATCATAAATAAATTTAATAATTATCCATTACATTAATAATAAGAATAGAATAGAATTCCTATTTATAATCAGACTGTTTCAAAACATATTATCAGTTAGGGCTGAACAGGTTATAACCCTTAATCAATGGTTAATCATACAAATATATCAAGATATAAACTTCATCATTCAAAATGATGATGCGGTACCTAATATTTAATTTGAAAAAAATGAAATATACAAAAAAATGAATAATGCCAGGGATTTTTCAATTCATTTTGACAATCTTTTCTTCCTCAAAATAATAATAATAATAATAATAATAAATAAATAAGAATAAAAATAATAAAAATGGTATACAGAAATTTTGAATATAACTGAAATTTGATAACTAAATAAGTTTATAAATTGTTCCATGTTTGATTTTAGAATTAAACTAAGACAATAGAAAGAAAAATAGCAAATGATTTGTTGTATTTTTTAAATATAGTTGCTCGAATTCATGAAAGCTCTTCTACTTACATACAATCTACTTCTACAGATTAAGGGATCTATGTTTCTAAAGTGGTGCACACCCTGATTAAGAACAACAATGTCGGTATTTAAGTACCACAATTATTTTTGAATAATGAACCCGTTAATTTCTATGAGCAATATTTGCTACTGCTTCGGACAGAAAAATTAAAAATAATGTGTGGACCGACTGTATCCTACTTAATGAAGGATTCTATTGTTACCACCAAGAATCTTGGAAAGCTCTTTTCTCTCGCTTTTACAGTTGCCGTCTTTCAAGGGGAGCATTAACGGCAAGAGTAAAAATTTATCGCGTTCCAGAATATGCATCACAACAGGAATACTTTCAATGTGACTTTCTTTTTTCACTTTACGGGTAGTTTAGCATTGCGGGAATAAAATATTTTCAGGTAAGCGTTCTGCCATAATAACTTAATTTAAAAAAAAAAAAAAAAAAAAAAAAAAAAACCTTATTTTTCAAACATAATGTAAAAAAACACTGTTTTGTGTGAAAATTTGCTTATGTGTTTTATTTAGTTTGTTTTGATATCTTTCTTATTATGTTACATTTCTTCCCATTTCAACTAATTTCAAATCAACTGACACATCCTCGGTATTTCGAACTATGATCAAACAACTATTCATGTTTGTCAAATCCTAAAACGCATGTGGAAACTGGGAAATGTATATTCCGGTTGATATCTTCACATTCTGCCTTCCATATTTACATTCCAATGGCGAAGCATTAGACTGCTACTATTTAACATCCATAAGCTTCATCAATTATATCGTGTGTGGAAAATATCAATCCGCAGCAATCCACTTCGTCCTGCCTGAACGCCAGAGGGCGTTCTTTGCAACTTGTATTTGTTATATAGTTTTTAGTCACTTATGTTTTTGCTCGCTTTTGTAGGAGAACTATGTTTCTCAGCTCGAGTTGATTTAATCGGCCAAAAGTGTTTGTTATTTTTTTGTGTAATTAAATATTTGTTACGTTTTCAATTGCATATTTATTTAGTGTACTTCTGCAGTGCCTTCACCGGATCTATTTAGTTTTTAGTTTGATATTTTTTCATCGTTTAACATCGATGTTTGGTTAGAATTGAATTCACACACACCAGCTTCTGGCAACCAAAGGCATTGCTTATCCTCGATACTGCTGTCCCTTGAGCAGACAAGGTAAAAAATGTACAACATGTTAATTACTGAATGTAACATTATCCTTACAATGAGTTTAATATTTATTATAAAACAGTCTTTGATTACTATAAATTTCACTCTTAAGATTGGAAAATCTTTGATTCAATCATCCTTCAGCTATTGACCATATTATTTATATGGTACGTTAAATGGATTTAAAGCGATAATTAGCGAGAAATTCAATGATGTATCTCAATTTTGACTATGGAAATTCCGAAAGGATGGCATTATCTTGGTTCTCAGGCCTATATTTTGATTATATCTCAGATTTATACAATGCTACCAAGTTATTTTAAAATACAAAGCAAGCTACCCATAATAACTATGTTGCTCTGAAAGTGCATAAATATTTAATATAACAATATTAATTATTTTACAATTTTATGTTTAGTTTTTTAAAATTATTTCACATTAACTTATAATGAGCTTTAATTTGAAGGTAAATAGACACAAAAGGTATCTGAATTAAAATTTGCGTGATACACACAATATACGACCTTAAATATAGACTTTTCATTATTTTAGGAACAAATAATAAATACCTGTATTCCACATTTTTTTCATTATGTTTTAAATGAAATCATATAGTTTATTCTATTCGTAAAAAAAGGCAGCTATATTTACACTATTTTAAATTAAATATTCTTTTTTAATGTTTAGTAACTTATTCGATAATGTTGAAAATATATTTTGTATCATCACACAACATTTCATTTGTTAAGAGGTTTGAAAAACCTTTTCTAGATCAAAATTTCTTAACATTTCTTTTAAATTCTTAAATCTCAAATTTGACTTAGGAATACTTTTTTTTAAAGTATCAATTTTTACACTATGCTAGAAGTATAAATTAGTAAGTGATAAAAAAATACATATTCTAGAAGACTTGATTATAAGAAACTTCTTGGGAGACAACAATTTACGTGTTATCTGATATTATGATAAAAAGGACTGTTTACATGATTTCTGGTTATCCACATCATAAACCCTAGATATTAACATATTAAGGATATGTTTACAGTTATTTTTCTCTTTTTCATGCATTATAATCCTGAAACTGTTTTCGAGCAGGAAAAACTAACCTTCCGTAAATTCAGATGACAATACTCTATGCAAATTCTTCTTTGATCAAGCATATTAGTGAGCATTTAATCAATTGAAAATAAATTAAACATGGAATGCCGTAATTATATTCAATGCATTGTAAAACATGTGAAATCAGAGAAATGCTTTCCAAACTGACAGTAGGATTTGTAGGTGGCTCAATATATTCCACAGTTAACCAAGTTGTGCACACAAAGCATAAATCTCATAGCTTTGAAAATTTTCACAAAGTTACCGTGATTTTGAGAAGAAAGTCTGCATCGCCATAAAACTACTTGAGAAAAGTATCTTGCAATAATTTTAAATTGTTCAAGAACCGCAATATCAGCAAAAACGCATCATTCATGAACTTGAAAGTGAAACCTTGGAGATTATCTCCATGGTCTAGCTAAATATTGATCCATGTCTAATGCCTTCTAGGGAATTTATTTCTTTTAAGTAAACACGGGTGTTCCGATTCCTAGGAACCCAGTGATCCCTTTTGTTTCTCCTCCCTTCTGCTTTCTTTTCCTTTTCTCCCTCATTATGGTTGCCTTTTAAAAAGTTGAGGCCTCCTTTGAGAAACTTTCACCACCTTGTTGTTATCAGCCTCTCCTGGAAACTAAATAAAATTTGTGTTTGCCATATAACGTGTCTATGTCTATATGTGACTTCCAAAGTCCTTCCGTTGGAGTGGCGTCGATGTAGAGAGTAAAATGCCAGCTCAGGTGTGACCTCATCACCTGACCGTGGTTCAAACTTATGAGGCTCTTGGTGATAGATGTGTATTTCAAACCCGTTAACCTAAAGGTATAGTCCGGGCCTCTCCAGCACCGCTATGTATGTGTTTTGCCATATATGAAGACTTATGTCCTTGGTAATTGAGGCTTCCTGAGACTAGCTATGGCTTCTGTTTCAGGTAAACGGAAAGTGTGCTGTAACCCTCAGGTTATTCATCGGCTATATGTATCAAATAAACATGCACTTACTGGGTGACTAGTTAAAAGTGGAAATCTCTTCAGGAGTACATCGGAAATATAACGAACCTGGCTATATCTGGTGCAACTGGCATATACCTTCCTGCGGTGGATAGTGCCTTCAATTCCCGAGTTTACATAGTAGTTATATGGAAAGCAAATTTTCATTTTCATCCCATATGAGCAACTAATGTTCAAAATGAATTCAAAAATTTTCATAATTAAGATGAAGAAGGATACTTCTTAAAATGTAGGCCCCTCCTTAATAGCAAAAAGAATATACCGAGTTGTGGGGTAGTTAAAAGCGTATGGAAATTATGTGCTGTTTTGATCTGTTATGTAAGTTGCATAGAGTTCACACTTCGCACATGTGCACACATCGAATATACCATTTCGCGTAACAAGAATTCGACTTTTCTCTGAAAGTGATCTTCAGGTAAGATGTTTAATCATACCGACGGGGATGAGATCCTTGAAAATATTAAAAATCAACAGGTCTGTACTGTAAACCGCATCACCATCGGACGAGATGGAAAGTATGTTGATAATAAACGTGTGATTTTGACGTTTCCAACACCAGACCTGCAACAGCACATTAAAGCATGTTACATGCATTTATTTGTCTTGTCATTTATTACAAATCTTGCGTTTCCAATTTCAACTTTTCGGACATCTTCAGACAACTTGTAAAGGTAAACTTATCTGCCCTTGTTCCGAAGAAGTTTGCCATGAAAGCATCCATTGCACTGCAAAGGAGTCGTGTGTCAACTGTAAGGATGACCAACCCTTATATGCATGAATTTGTCCAACACGGTTATTTGAAAAGGAGATACATTGCATTAAATTGAAAAAAAATTGCTCATATCCAGAAGTTACACAAGAAATTATATTTCTTACATCACAAATAGGTGTTAGATTTGCTACAGTTGCATTGAGAAAGTGTCTCATCAAGTAGTACACAAAAATATTCCTTTTTTTACCTCCCCTTCCTAGATTATACCACCACCATCAGAAACAAAGACAAAATCTCAATCAAGATAAATTGAAAGAATCTGCAAAATCAAATATCATGAAGGCTTTTAAATCAAAATCTACCAAGGAAGGCTCTCGAAAGCATTCCTTTTCTAACTATAAATCCTTGCTGTTGATGGAAGATAATGTCCCTATTCTGTTTTTTTCGGGTGATGAAATATAACTAAAAAATTCACCTGACTTTTCTTACAATGTAAAATTTAAAGCTGCTTTATATATTTCTTCTAGAGACATTGCTAATGTCCTTGGTGAAACTTGCGTTAATGTTTCAAGCTTCAGTTCTTACGAATCATCTTTTTTATAGACAAAGAGTTCATCATGGAGAACCTTTGGCTTACAACTGTGAATTTCTGATGTTGAATTACTGGAAGACAATAACACCAGTCTTTGATTAGATGGAATCAGTTATAATAGTCTTCAACATTTAAATACAGACTTCTTATAGAACTTACTTTGCTTATTGATAGAATTTGGACTGAAAATGAATTTCTAACATTTTTAAATATTGACTGAGAAGGACAAAGAAACCATCTCCATTTTCGAAAGGAAAACTTTAAGAAGCCTATTTGGTGGAATAAAATGTGAGAATACATGACGAAGAAGAACTAATTCTGAGCTCTATAAACTATATAAAGAACCAGATATTGTTAAATTTATCTCAATACAGAGATTAAAACATTTGAGCCGGATGAACAACAATCGGGTGACAAAAAATTTTCTTGGCTCGCCCCATTGGCACCAGAAGAAGAGGACGACCGAAACTCCGATGGTGTGACTGCCTTGAAAACGACCTAAAACACTAAAAGAGACAGACTGGATGACTTTGTCCAAAAATAGGGGGTCCTGGTATGCACTTCTGAGGAAGGCAAAGGCCCACTTTGGGCTGTCAGGCCAATGAAGAAGAAGAAGAACATTTTTAAATGAAGCTACAGAATCTCAGGTCCTGAAGTCTGGTAAAGATGTTACAGATCATCCGATTTATTAATCAGTAGTTCTTATGAATTGCTTATATGAAACTTTTGTACGTTTGGCCAATGCTTGTCTCTGTGACTGTCAGAGAAAAATAAATGTATTCCCGCTGACCACACAAAGTGGTTTCTGTAAAGGAAGATCCACACACTCCCGATAGCATCATATATATGGAAATCTAGATTCTTTATTTGTGAGGACAAATTACCTATTTTCTTTTTACTTCAATATTGCAAACGTATATGATCATTCTTAGTATTATGAAGTTCTCTGTACTTTTGGCTTTCTCTCTCTCTCATGGTAAACTTACAGTATATTTAGGCAGAAGTTTTTACGCTCCCGTGTATTTAATGTCCATACTGCATTGTCCCGTATAATTCTTCCAGTTTATTTCTTATTTCTCTGTAACAAAACAAAATATTATATAAGCTAATATGACAGTTAGTACTAACTTTAATAAAACTAACTTTATTTTGGCTAAATATTATTTTAGAGATAAAGAGAACTCTTTATCTAATAATCTAATAATGAAAAGAAAGTAATGATTGATACCTCCAAATGTATGTATTTATTTTTATTTCATATATTATAACTAAATGCTATTGATATAGATTATTTATTTTTGTTTGGTATAGAAATTTACTTTCTACCCTGTCACACTTTGTGATTTTATGTTATATGAAAATGGAACAACGAATTAAAACAGCACACAAAAAATTTCTTTTTATAAATTTTGTAAATAATTATAATTTTGTGCGGATTAGAAATTTGAATCAGTAAATCCTTTGCGATTTTTACTTGTTAATAACTTATACCTTAGTAACAATATAAATAACATAAATGTCTTTATCAGTTAGTTTAGTATTTTTATATAAATTTGGGAATACGAGCTATTTTATTTCTTAAAAATTGTTTACATTTTTAGCACTTACACTGCATTTGAGATAGTAAATTTTATGTTGTTAACACAATGAAAAAGTATTTTTGTACCGTAAAAGGCCAGATTACATAGTAAAATTTATTTTAATATAACAACAAATTATAAATATTTTTACATAAAAATTATGAGTAAGTTATTCCCAATGTATTTCTTAATGAAAAGTAACACATAGTGCCTATTATATAGGGTGCAGTGGTAGCGCTTCGCACTCCAATGCCACAGGTTCAAGGTTCGATTCTTGGGATGAGCAAAGTCGACTCAGCCTTTCACCCCTTCAGTGGATCGATAAAACTGAGAACCCCGTATGCTTGGGAACCAAACACTGGAGTTTCCCGTTAGGCTGACCCCCAAACCAGGACATGCTCGCATCCCAAGGGTCTCGGTCAAGAAAACAAATATGGGCACTATCGGCCTTAGCCCCTTGGGGGCTATCGTGTCACTGAGTTAAATTTAGTTAATTTATATATAAATATATATTTAAATATCTTTTTATAAAAAATTTTCTCTATATATTAATAAAAAAATTTTTCTCTATATATTAATAAAAAAATTTTCTACATATGCAGACATAAAGAAATTTTCTGCATATAAATGCATTTCACTAGATTACAGAGGCCTAAAGCAAGTGTTTGTCATTTAGAAAAAAAGCCGCTTCTATAAATATCTCGACACCTTCCCTTATGAGGGTATTTTGATAAACACAGTTTTTCAATATCTAGCCCATAAATTGTGAAAAGCATCACACAAAAGCTGAAAGAAACCGATATTATAGCGATAAATTCCAAATTAAGCTAATCATCTAACTCAGCTGTCCCGACATCAGCAATAAAATCAAATTACGTGTTTATCCTCAAATAGGAGAGAAATTGACTGCGAGGTTGATTTGAAAAATCAGCGATTTCCTCACTCATTTCGTGAAACCGATAAGTATAGATGAAAAATAATATAATTATTTACAATGATAAAATATATAATTATTCTGAAAATTCTTAGAAAATAAAGATGAAAAATGTTGATTGTCACTTATCATCTTCATAAGAAACAAAAAGTCGAAAAAAGTTAAGCATAATGAAATCTTATTTATTTGGTAAAATTAATATAAAGATTGAGCTGTTTATTGCTGTTTTACGATGTACTTTTTAAACTCTTATATCATAGGAATTTTGTATTCATTTATTCTAGCACTGTTAAAACGAGCTTTGTTCGTTGTGTTGAAAACTTTTTACAATGGAAATTTTAGCAATCAGCCTTAGTAATGGAATTTCCATAGAGACATGCAGAGTTTTTAATACATCGAATTTCCGATAGTTAAATTTGAGTTTTTAAAAATGCATTAACAATTAAATTATGAAACAGAGATAAAAATTAAACGATTTGCATGTGCATTTATATAATATTATTTATAAATTTGCATCCGAATTTCAATATACTTCACTGATCTGAGCTTAAATCATGGAAGAATTTTCATATTTGTTGGAATTGTGCTTACGCTGAAGCTAATGAAACGAATAAATATTACACATCACTCATTACTGCTTATAAATACAAAGATTTTTGCAGTAAGCTATATATTTAAATTAATGAAGATGTTTTTTGAATCTCAATAACAGAATTTATGATACCTTCTTTGTTCAAGTATCTCCAGAAAACTTAGAGTTTCCCTCATGATTTTTTTCCCCATGGGAAAGCTATCAAGAATTATTTTAATTGATGTATTAAGGATTTTCTCTCTCTTTCTCTTTCGAAAACTTTCGGCTATTTCATGAAATGTTGAATAATACTTATGAATAAAATACACGAATTCAGAACACCAATCCATACAGAAACTTCGAAAAATTTGTACTTATATCGAGAGATTATCTATCGGATTTCAATTGAAAATCTCAATAATATGTGATTCTGCAATAAGAAATTATTAATCTTATAAAATTAAATTTTGCTGTCTAAAATATCTTCGCGATTTCGAAATTTGATTATGAGAAATATAAAACTAAGGAAATAACACAAGAGTCTCTTTAAGGTATTCAAACTTAAAAAGAGATGTGATATAGTTATCGTCACTTTTGGCACATATGAGGTCTCATTTGAACGGGACTCACAGTTTAAGCTGGATTCGAAACCACTTCAAACATCTAAGCCCACAATGGGATGCCACATTTTCAATCGAAGGCTCGACGTCGTTAAGCGTTAAATATCATTATTTTTTGAGAAAAATCAAGTGTTATTGTATAATATGAGAAGATAAGTATTCTGAGATTTATTAAATTTGTATGTCGTTGTGTGCACTGTATTATTGTGATCAGAAAGATATATAATTATTTTAAAAAAGCATTAGTAGATAAATACTTATTTTATTTTTTTACGTTTTATTTTCGTTTACATATATATGAACATCGCACTTGTATAGTTCTCATACTTTTCGTTGATTAAATTCATTTTCAATGAGATTCAACTTTTATAAGGGGTTGAATATTTTCTCTTTTCATTATAAAAATTCTTGTACTCAGGCTTAATTTTCATATCAGAAATAGTTATTCCATTATATGTTGCACAGCGAAACCAATTAAATTAAGATTATAATTTAACGACTTTTGTATGTGCAGTAAAAATACGTTGAAAACTCAACAATTTAATCTATATTTTAAAGATGCATGGATATTTTTAGTGGATTGGAATCGAATTTCAATATCTCTGTCTTAATAAATTAGAATTTTTTATGCAAAGAATTACTGTCGTCTGATAAATCAGAAGCAGTGAAATACGTTTTAATGAACAAAACTATGTAACATAATTATTTTTATAAAAAGAATGAGATTATAAAGGGATGTTTATAAATTCTGCAAACTCTAAGGCAGTTCCTATAAAAGATGTAATATTTTACTGATTTCGCGCAAACCAACGTTTCAATCAAACTATATTCAATGAGCTACGGCTCATTAAGCAATTCTATTTTCTTTACTATTTTATCTACTATTACTTCTATTTATTCTATTTACGTCTCAATTAGATGCGTGGCGACAATCTAGAGACAATATTAGCGTCATTTATTTGTCACGCGAAGAACAACCACAATCTGATTAAAAAATATTTAAAGAGAGACGAAATAGATTTCTCTTACATCATTCTACCCTTAACGGTCAGTAGTGTTCAATTTAGTAGGAACTTCAAAACATGATCAAGATTTGCCCGTGGTTCTAAACTTCATTGTCATTAGTAAAATAATCTTCATTAATTTTGTAAAGGACTTTTCTAAAAGTGGTTTTCAAATTCATATTTTTATTGGAGGAGTCTCTAATGTATAGTTTGAAAATATTCGTTAGTCCTACTGCTTTGTATCGCGACTAATAAATATAAACATTATAATACGTGTAGTATTATAGAAATATTGAAAAATATGTTTAGAACAATATATACAACTATTTTTGATGTGGTAAAAATTGCATTGATTTTTAAAAGTTTCAGCTGAAAATTTGCAAAATTCTTGTAACACGTGATTTTCGGTTCTTTATAATAAAGAGGTCTGTTAATTATGTGTCACTAAAATAATAATAATAAGCTGTTAGTTTTTCTTATGATTTCTCAAATTTAATTTTCCAAAGATTAATTTAGATACAAATAACTTTCTTTGCAACCATACTAAAGATTAACATGAATATATTTTGTAAATATATTTATATAAGATTAATTGATATGAAAAGGGGCTCACGTGCACAATAAAAATATTCTAACAACATTTTTTAATCTTAGTAGTTATTTTTAATTACATTCATTATGGTAATAATGCTATTAGACACATATTTATCTGATCAAACTCTAGCTTTAATTATTCTGGCAAATAACTTAACCAATTTTAGATTTTATGTGTATCAGCTGAAAGAGAATATAAAATATGCAAGTTAAAAAAAAGAATCTTATTTTTCATTTAGTTTATTTATTGTTGAACATTTTGAAGCCAAATAAAAAAATTAACTGAATGAAGTTATTGACGCTCCGCTGTTTATTATTATTATTTGTATAATGCTTTTAAAAAACCCGCCTTAAGAGAAAAAATTAATCACTTAAAAATAATGATAATAATTTCACTTTCGTATAGTATTTCCCGTCTTTGTTGTATTTTTCGGCACGAAAATATTTTTTTCGAAAAAAAAAAAAAACGAACTAAACCTACCTAAACCAATTTTGTATAACAAGATAATTCAAATAAAATTGAAAATTGTTCATAACATCTTAATTTTTCATGTTTAGTATAGCTAACATTTACATATAAGTGTTTAGAGGAATTAAAAGCTACATTATTTATAAATTAATATTTTCCAAAAGTGAAGATTACTTTTTTTTAAACTTACACACACATAAGCATGTACAAAACTTTATTTTAATTACATTATTTCAAAAAGTTCTACATCATAATTGAAGCATTTTCATTTTTATAGATTTCAAAAGTACTTGTTTTTTCTTACAATTTAAAAGAAAATTTTGCTAGTAAAACAAATAAATTTTGATTTCATCAAATTTTGTTGCTCTCACACCATTATATTTTTGTAAACAAAAAGCCATACTAATCAAAATCCTTAAAATTTCTAATGAAACAAAGCAAAAATTCCTGGTAAATTGCGATGGTGTGTAAAAATTGTAAAAATCTGAAATTATATACAGATTTATTTTCTTCAGTCGATGTATTGTAATTATGTAATTAATTGGATATTATATATATATATATATATATATATATATATATATATATATATATATGCACTGTCCTGCTCTGCGTAAGATTAAGAAAGACACAAGTTAGATTGCAGCTGGGGTTTTTTTTTGTGTGTATATATATTTCTTTCTTTCTTTTTTCTTTCGTTCTTTTACTGTGAGTTCTCTGTAGACACTATAAATTTTACACAGTAAATCTTTTGAAAAGAGTTAGAATATACAATCGACAATTTTTAGAACCAATTTTCAAAACGGGAACACTAAGTTGGAAACGTCTTTCTTCTCCAAAATTAGAAACAGGAACAATCCTTTACTTACTAATTTATTGATAATTATAACATCTGACACATCTTTCAACAACAGTTTCTATTTTCAGAACATAGGGATAAATGCATCAACAGAGTTCTTGTTACATAATTAACATATATTTATTTAATCTTCGATGTAGGTGTTACTTGTATTATAATTTAATTTTTTTCAGTAATACAAATTTTAAAAAATCACAAAATTTAGAATTAATTTTTAATTATAAAAATCCAGAATCCAGTCATAAGATCTAAAGATTTATTTCTTCTATGAACTTTTGATTTTATTTTACTTACAAAATTTGATTCTGTGCTAAATTTGGAAATTTATTGTAATGAATATTAATAATTTGTAATTTTTTCGAGTATTATATTACTTCTAAATGACTAACTTTAAATTTTAAATTATAATTTCTTATTTCACTGCTGATATTTTGAGGATTTCCAATTTCGTTATATATATATATAAGAGAGAAAGAGAGAGAATCGCTAATAATTTTTTTCTTAAGTAAAATTACTTATCGAAATAAAATAACAAACGCTATATTTAATTACTATTCTCTTCCATCTATATATTTTGTATATTTTCTAAAATCATATTTGAAAGAATAATTTTAACTGGTTGTCATTATTTAAAACTAATAAAACATATTTGGTGCTTTCGAAACAATATTACTTAGGCAGACGAGCATAAAATGCCTTATTTCAAAATAATATTTATTTTAAATTTGAAAGATAAAATTACAAAAATACAACTTTTAAATTTTTAACTGAATACATCTTTATTGTAATCACAGAAGAGTATTAAACATTTGATACATAATTATACGTTAATTACAATATATATATATATATATATATATATATATATATATATATATATATATATATATATGTATGTATCTATATAATATAAGTGTGCTTATCTTTAACTGATCCATTCATCTGACGGCTCTACTGCGCATTTTTCCTAAATTAAAATCTTTCGGCTTCTTTCAATCGAAGTTAAATTTTTTAAAAAAAATTCAGAAGTTTCTAAATCATTTTTTTTTTATTTTTCTTTCTTTTTGAAATCTTTCTGTTTCACAATCAATTAAAAAGGTACACATGACGTATATTAGGCAAATATAAAGAGATTTTTTTCTGCAATAATTTTAATTTACGTATGAAACTTAATAGTTAAGTAAACATATTTTAAAAATAAGAAAACATTATTGATAGTTTGCGATTTTCTTTTGTCATTATGTATCTTTTTACAAAGAAATATATTACTTTTCCTTCAATGGAATATATAACAATTGCTCTCTCTCTTTCTCTAAATACCGTTAATATATTACTGAGAGTTGAAGTTAAGATTTTTATTAACCGTCATCTGCCTCGAGTGTTTTTGATGGGTCGATTGGGGAGAAATTTTTTACGTTGTACATCAGAAATCGAGGAACATGTAAGCTATATCTGAAGTGTTTTTGTTTTACTTTGTTTTTATACGCTAAATGATTTCCATAAAACTTTCAAGTGTTTCTTATTTGCTTATGAAGGAGTTTCAGTTAACTTGAGAGCGTTAGACTTTTACTCTTCATTTTTTTTCAAGTATTCAAGATTTTTTTTTTTTTTTGAATAAAAGGAAATTTTAAGTCGATTTTCATTTTGTGTTTGCAACTGTAATTTTTTATTTTATAAATATTTGACTTAACGAAATCATTTCCAGAGACTTTTGAAATAAGTTTTCGTTGAATAATTTTATTCTACTCAAGTCCTTTCTCTTTAGTCCACAATATAATTTAGAATAACTAAAATTCAGATTTTTTTCCCCTTTTTAAACTTTAAGTTTCATTTCTAATATAGAAACTCCTTTGAAAAAAAAATTTTCTTACTCACCATCATTAATCCCTACCAACTTCAGATTCAAATTCTTCAAACTATCATAGAAAAGTTGTGAAACTTAATATTTTGATTTTACATACAAAAAAATAAATAAATAAAAACTTTTAACCCAAAATATATCTTTAAGAATTTTACATTTAGTACAAGGATCCTATTCATCCTAATATTATCTTTTCAAAATAGTACTAAATTCACTGAATTCTTACCCTTGTTTATTTTATTCGTCCTTATGAAATCCTTGTATTTTACAAACTTTTCATTTTAAAATTACTGAGAAACTTTACATTATGTATTTTCTAAACAGTTTTTAATTCTTCTACTTACAAATTAGTGAAATTGCACAGATTCTGAAAATCCTCTTCTCAGCAATATATAACCTAAAATATCTTACCGTAGAGGGAATCTTTTGAATGTAATCTATCTTTAATTAAAAAATAATAATATGAAATATTCGAAGCAAAAAATTAGCATTATTTTAGTATGTAGCAGAATAAATAATTCTTAAATTACGTAATTATAAGGAACTTTTACTAAATATCTGACTTAATTTATTTTGCTTTGTAAAAAATATAAAAAAAACCTATTTCTAAAAATTTACAATAGCATTGTAAATTTTTAGAAATAGGTTTCTTTATTTATTATTATATATGAGATTTTCAAGCGTTGTGTGTGTATCTGATGAATGCTTCCCAACAATGTTGAAAATAATATGAAATAATACAAAATAAACACATAATTTTCTTATATATTCCACTAGATAGTTTTTTTTAGAGTACCGTGTTACATTTTGATTTTCAAGACAACAGTACTTTTTGTAAGATTACACGAGAATTTCCTCCCCTAATTGCTGACTTCAACCGAAGACCTAGGTCTGATCTTCGGAAGAGTTGTTTTTGAAAAAACCCACCTATTCAGAAACAGCTCTTTTAATCAATCGCAATGATATAGATCATGGGAAAGTCTAGTGACTTGTTATGGTTATGTAAAAATGTTATATGAAGTTGATTTCAGTGTTTGTCTCAAATTTTTTTCTAGAAATGCAATGATATACTTTAAAATGGCTGCTTGCTTTATCGTAATAGACCTCAACATTTCTGGAATACTTTCCTAAAAAATATGAATCAAATTATTATTTTGGAAATACGTAGAATTCATTTCGGCATTTTTTTTTTTAACTTTTTAGTACTTAATTTTCCATTCTAAGATTACAATAGTAAAGAATACTTTATTGAAACTTCCTTTGCACTTCTATAACTACATTTTTACATCTTTAAAGGTAGTCTTTTTATTGAAAAAAATAATAAGAAATAATTTATATCTACTAATGTCAATAATTTAAGTCTACTGATGTCAATTGTCACAATATATTTCAACATAACTTCTAATAAATGCTTTCCACGTAACAATCTGCAGATTTGAATTTTTTAACCATAAAGTATCATAAGCTCATATGGAAGCATTAAAAAAATTCTTTCAAGTTTTTTGGGGGGGATTTTGGATTTTTTTTTAATTATAGGTTTCATTGTAAATACGTTTTCTAAAAGTGGGTGAATTTTTGGGGTATTAATTTTGTATTGTTTTCTAGTTAAGATCAAATCCTGACATCTTTTTACATTAATTACATCACAAATTTCATGCATAGAAATTTCAAAACCATGATTTTTGAAACATTTTTTATTTACTGTGAATATTTCTGTTTGAAAACAGATATTACACAGTCCTCATGTCATCGCTTGATTTCGAATATAATTTTGCAACAGAAAATTTTTTATTTGTCACAGGCAGTTGTTTGATGTAAATAATATGATGTATTGCCAAAATTATATTTCCGATTTCATGCTATATGTGCATATTTTGCATATTTGCAATCCATGTGCTTATTTTTAATTCTCAAAGTAAAAGTCATTCCTCAGAAATGTATAAGCGCCATCTGTAAAGAAGCTTGAATTTTAAGAAAAATCATTTCTTTTAGGGTATATTCTATTTGCTGGTATTTTCTTAGTTTTCTTCGTAATCAAACTTCATTACTGTAAATGAAATACATCCAAATACACGAAATAATTTATACTATTACTCAGTTTTTTTTATTTTTGTTTTTAATTAAGACTTTACAAAATAATTTTAGAAAGAAAAGAACTGACAACTACATGCATTTTATTTAGGTCTAGAAACTTGATCACTCATTTCTTTCTAGAACGTTTCAGTAAGGGGAGAATTATTTACATATTTTCCTCAGTAAATGCTTACATAATTATTACTGGAACATGTGTTCAAGGGCCTTGATTGTTTATCCAGAAGCTTCTGGGGGAGAAGACGGTCCTCTGAAAATAACCACCCCCTCTTCGGAAGTCTCACCATAACTCCTCTTGTCAAAAATCCGTCCATGTGCATCTTTTTTTAACATCCTCTCGCGACTTGAGGTTTGCAAAGCTCCAGACCGGATGCTGACACGTGTATCAAAGCAATGAATGAGTCCCATTGGGGAGTCGCAATTATGAAAAGGAAGAGCTTTTTCTTTAATTTGCACCGCACTATATGAAGCTGCATTTTACATGATCTATATACTGGAACGGAAAGTAGCTTGGATTATGAATCTTGACATTGTTTTTAACCTTGAAATGGGACTGTTGTACGTTATATTTTTTTCATAATTGAATGGACAAGTGAAATGGATTTTGTTTTCAAGGTTATGTAGCGTGTAGAAATTTTTTTAACAATCTTTGTGAGATACTGAAATAGGGTCTACTCGTAAATTAGTATACCAATTGAAAATGTCATGAGTTGAATTACGGAAACTTGTGTTTGAATTTGAATAACAGAGTGGCGTAATTTTGAATAACGGGACACAAAGCCTTTAATACAAATTTATTCTCAGAAGTTCTAAATAATCTACCCTCCTTAAAATATTTTTGCTTAAAAATGATGCTTAAAAAATGGAAATTTCAAATTTTAAAGTTTTAAATTATTTGAAATTTATGCCTTTATAAATGATTGGTGTAAAATAAAATTCATGGAATATAATCTCTTTGGCTTAGAAGAGGAAGACAGAACAACTTGATACAGAGTAGTGGAGAGTCCTATAGTTGAAGACTGTTTCCATGCATTGACCATCACAAGCCATCACAAATTATCTTTCAAGAAAGCTTTTTATAGATGACGTCACAAGCGATGCAGTTCAGAAATCTCTTAAACACTAACCCCAACACATGTGCATACAGAAAACAGAAACGGCAAAACCCCATCTGTTGCTTAAATCCTGGGCTTTAAAACTCCAAAGGATATAGTTTTACTTCCAACCCACGATGAACACGAATGTAAAAAACTAGTGATAGAACTCTGCATGTATATAGAGAGAGACACAATTGTACAGCAGCAGAAAACATTTTGTTTCATGAAGCAAAATGTTTTACTTTTCATCAGAAAGTTCAGGTTTCATGAAAGAAGTTTATGCGACTAACCAATCTTAAGTTTTTGATGAATTTCAACAAAAATGAAATTCTAGAGAGCAATTGAAATTTACGTATTCCAACAAAATTTTGAAAGAAAAATTCAAACTGCAATATCAAAATATTTGTTTTCTAATGTACTAATCAATTACTTTAAATAAGTTGAAGGTGAACGGACTGTATTTAAAATTAAAATCTTAAAAAATGCATACAAAAAAATTTCTTTTTTACTTATGATGGATTAAAAAATAAAAGCCTTTTTAAAGATAGTATCTTCTCCTTCAACGTTCTTGACACGAGCTAAAATATTAAAATACCTAAAATGCGTTTAAATAAACAGAAATTATAATAAAATAAATAAAATATAAGCATCATCCTCCTGTCGCATCTTGTCAACTTCAAAATAAACTTGGAATCTTTCCCAAGTAATATTTCAGAAGAGTACTCAGAACTAACGAAGACCAAAAATGTGTGAAAATCTCAAGAATATGCTTTCCGATTTTATTTATTTTTTGAAAGCATTCTAAATAAAACTGCGACGCTCATCCCATTAAACTAAAATACATATCTTCCCGAATCAACAAACACAACCTCTATTTTGGGTGTCTCGGCCTCCCTTGCCTTCACACGAAGTCGAGATAAATCGAGATTTATTGGACGTTCACCCTAACACTCTAAGTGTATACAACGGCGGTATTTTTAAAAATTTTAAATTTTTGAAAAAGTGATGCTTTTTATTGGTTTTATCGGGTCTTTATTACCTAAAGTGCTTAGAGTTCATTTAAAATGTGATAATAGAGAAGAGAAAGTTAATCTTAAAAAAAAATTATGAGACTTGACAAATATGACCAGGCGCATATTTTATGATCGGTAGTGTTATAAAAATAGCTTGCTTCTATAAAAAAATAATTGACTAGAAACTTTTGTATATAAATGTCAGGTGATTATTTTAATTAAAATCGTAAGTCGGTTTGTTTGTAATTAAACTAAACTATAACTAAACTGTTTGTAACTAAATATTCTAAACGAATATTTTTGCACACGAAAGATTAAAAAGCTGAGTAAAAATAGAAATTAATTGAAGAAATGTATTTTTAATAACATTACACATAAATGTAATAAAAATATAATATATTTTGCAATAAAGTTTAAATATGATTAATCACAAATAATATATTTTACTGCTGTAATTGATTCTTTTTTAAACGAATTCTTACAATAATTTATCCCTGAATTAGTTCCATATACTAATGCTAGAACAAATGAAATAATTTAAGACAATTTTGTAACTTTGAGAAAATGTATATTTTTTTCAGATTAAACTTGCAAATTTTAGCATATAATATGCAAAAATTGACATTTTAGATTTATAACATTATAAGTATTGACTATGCATGGCCTTGAAAACAGTTGACATTGAAAAGTTCCCTGGAAGTTTAAAGCTTGAAATACATAATTTCAAATGCTTTCTTGATACATAGTTAATGGTTATATTTATATTAACTTAAAATCTGGATTTCTCTTTTTGTTTATTAATGACCGCAAGTGGTTCATGTAATTTATGTGAAATATGTCTCTAGTAATAAATAAAACCTCAAGAAATCCAAATTTTAAAGAAATGCAAACTTCAAATATATAAATATATCTATCTATCTATATATGTGTATATATATATATATATTTATATATATATATATATATATATATATATATATATATATATATATATATATATATATATATATATATATATGTATATATAAGCCTGAATCTCTTGAGGAATATCGATTATCATTGACATTTGGTATAAATAACATAATGATTTGCTTAAATATGGTATTTTTTTGAATCAGGAAAACACACACACAAACAGATGTGTTCAGGAGTCTTATAAACTTTCGCACTGTCCAATATTTTTTTCAATTGTTTTGTTTGGAAATATAAAGAGAAGGGTTGTCAGTTCAGGTGTTGTGCCCGCATACATGACTCAAAATTAGGGGGGAATTTATCATGATTAACTGTTTTTGTTGATTAAAACAGGCAGCTGAAAATGTAATAAAACATTAAAGTAATACTGTAATTAATAAAACAAATAAATTATATGAAGTAAATAAATTAGAGATATTCCATGCATATATATGTATGTATGTATGCATGCATATTGATGAAATGTAAAAATCACATTTCGAAATATAATATTTTAATACCACGCATATATTATAAATAAAAGACAAAATTATTTGAAGCATTTTGCAAAGAGTATGAAGATAAGATACATGCATATGTATATATATAGTTTCAAAAAGATATAGGTATAATAAAAATGTAAAAGTAATTATATATTTTTCCAAGAAAAACAGCAAACGAATAATAAAAAGTTCTAAATATTGTAAAAAATGGAACTATAATTACAGAAAAAAGAAACAAAAAAAGAAATCCAAGATAAAAAAGTTATTCATATCCTTTGTGACCTTGCACTCATTTGTGAAAAATAACTTTTCATATGCTTTTAATATCTTTCGAATCAAGGGATTTTATTTTAAACCTTCTCTTACCCTTTCTGTTCCATTAATAACATATATCCACTTTTTTACGTGCGCTGATATCAATGACGTAGATTTAGAATTTAAAAGAAAACGAGAGAGGGGGGGAAGAGAAATCTTCCCCATCTGAAAGTAGTGAAGATAAAGAGAGTTTTATTTTGCTAGTCTAGAAAGAAATGCTTTTTATTTGAAATGATTACTGAAATTCAAAAGATTTTTCAAAATAAACAGATCAAATTATTCCTAATCTCATGGTCACTAAGAAAATTAGCATAAAATTTTATTTTTCTGAATGGCAAAGTTTCAATATTTTTATATAGTTTGGGTTTTCGAAAATTAATTCAAAACTATTTTTAGCTTTTTATTTATGGAAATGCTCATTTAAATTCCGAAATGCAAAAATTTTCATTTTGGAAATTAATATGTAGTCTGAAAGTGTGGCTTAAAATTTTTAAAAATGTTTTTTGTTTTTAAATTTAAAGTTAGGATTTTTAATTCGTCGAAAAAGAATCGGATAAAATAACCATTAATTAAGGAAAAGTACGTAATTTTGATAAATGAATATATATGATAATATAATGATTTTTAACTAACTGACACAATTTCAATTAAATTGTCGGTTACTTAACGATCATAACATAATAAGGTATATTCATTTATATATGAAATATTTCATTAGCAATAGCTAAACTGTACAAGCTTCATTTCAAGATTAAACAGAGCAAAATCTTAAAATTAACAACAGCATGCTTGTAAACCAGACAAATATAGCTTTATTCATAACCTCATAAAACAAGTTTAATTTTGCTTTTTAGATTGATATTAAATTTTAATTAGATTGGTACAGTACAGCTGTTTTTTTTATTTAGATTTTTTTAAAAACCTTTTTATTTCTACTTTTTTTATTCCTAAAATTTTAATATTCGATATTCTTTTCAAATGCTTAACATAATTTTAACATGAGTATTTAACTGCGCCATCGTTTTGCCGTTGCATATATAAAGTGCAACTGGTTTTTTTCCCCTAAAATCTCTTCCGCAGGAAACAAATACACCTGGTTTTTACATACTTCAGTTTCAAAAACGCAAGCCTTTCTATACGTGCAGAACATCCTCCTCCGCAAAATTTTGCAAGAGCCCATTATTCTCGTAAGGTGGATGGAAGCGTGGAGAGGAAGTGCTGAAAAACCCACCCCCGCTAACATCAGAGAAAAACAAATTGGAAGTAAAAAAAGGAAAAAAAAAAAAAAACTTCCCCATGCCATAACTCTCGAAATATGTGACCGTCTTTGTCCAATGAAATCCCCAGCCGAAAGCCCTGATCAAACTCTTCCGACAAGTAAATGTCAAACACAGATGCTTGGGACAGGAAAAATCTCCACCTGCGCGGAGATGCAACTCTCTCCAAGAAAAAATAATCAAAATGGGATGCCTTCGGACAAATGCGAAGTGGGGTGCAGCACTAAGCATGTTTTGTATGAGCTTATCGCACTTGGAAGGCTTCTTGAATATCGTGTCAATATAGTTTAGAAAAAAAATTAGATTTTATAAAGTGACAGATGGTCTTTATAAACTTCCATAACTGTTCAAAGTTCATTTGGTATGCTGGAAAATTTATGGTGGAAAGTCTATTCACTTTCTTTCAGTAATTAAATTTCGTGCAAAAGCCTTTTAGATGTCACTTTTGCACAAAATATTTAGAAAAAGTTTAACTCTCTATTTCTTGTTTGTTAACATAATTGAAAAGTTTTTAATGGGTGAATGTGGATTAGATATACCACACAAATTTTAATTAACAGTAGAATTTAACTAACGTGTACTTCAAATTCTCTTAAAAAACATTTCATATCTATAAATATTTAGAGTAAATTCCTATTAATTCTGAATATTGATTCTTATAAATGTTAAGAGAATTATATGGCTATTTTTATAATATTTCAAGTGAAAAACACTTAATTTCTTGGAATATTTAGTTTTTGTTTTACCACAAAATTCCACTAGTTCATGATACAAATTAAAAATTTTATATGTCTTTTTGTTTAAACAAGAAATTAAGAATAAAAAAAAAATTTTCCTGCCCAAACTTATATATATCATTAGTGTATACCAAATGAGGTATCATATTATTATTTAAAAGCTGCTTAATCCAATCCGAATTTCAAGGCCAAAGGAAGGCATAGAAAATCATAAAACTCAACATAAAAAGTTAAAATATCCTATCTGCACACAACGTAATAACTCCTTCAACACTTTCATTTAAGAACCTAGTAGGTTTACAGTATAAATCACTGAGAAACAAGCTTTTTATTTCCTCAAATGGATAAAAATGTTTTCTTTTTTAACTATATTTTTTCCACTACAACCACTGAAACCATAAAAATATCGCCTTAATGCGTATACAATTACATTCTGAAAATAAACGGAGCGTCTTCTTTATTGTGAAATTATATAGCTAGAGAAAATCGAAAAAGAGATTAAAGTTCCCAGTTCTATACAAAGCTCTTTCAGAATTTTAAAAGGGGATGAGAAAAATCCACAAGTAGTACATATTAATAAAATATAAAACTTTTGTAACGGCTATATCTTCAGCATTTGTGAAATTTTCTAGATTTCTTCTAAATCGGCCTCGTATGAATAACATATTCCTGGTTAAAAGTAAAGTAGTTTTTTTTTTCATTATATAATAGACAGTTTAGAAGACATCTCTCTAAGTTATTTTCCACCATTGCACATTTTTTACTTTTATGCTTCAATTTTTGTGCTCCAAACAATTGGCGGCATCTGAATCTTGTCCTGGCAATAATATAATTATACAATTGCTCATAAACAATTGTAATAAAACTCGGGTTATGTAACAGAAAAAAGTATTAATATGAGCTGTTAAAAACACTTAATTTAAAAAATGTATATAAAAAATTATAAAAGATACAGAAATGGTTTTGCCTACTAATATTGCTACACTCTCTCTTTCTAATACAGACAAATGATTGCTTATTAGCGGTAGAGCTTCGTGCTCCCAAAGCACGAGTCCGAGGTTCGATCCTCGGGCTAGACAAGGTCGACTCAGCCTTCAGTGGAACGATAAAATTACCAAGTATAAGAACTAAACACTGGGGGTATCCTGTTAAGCGCTGATTACTTCTCCGGGATATATGCTTCGCATCCCAGTATGAAAACAGGTATAGGGGCAGTATATGCCTGTGACCTCCATATGTACTGTTTAGTTAAAATTTGTATAAATACCATTTTTAAATTATTTCTTTCATTGCGCACTTCCCCATTTTTTTAAATACTTTATTTATTGAAATCTGAGAAGATTTTTAATAAAAAAATCAACTTTTTAATTTTTAAAATAAAAATATTTGTTCCGCTGAGAAAGTGGAAGCACTGTTCGAGCAATCCACAATTTTTATTTTACACTGCTGTGAAGAAATCTGTCTCTAAGGCTCGCAACAGCCAACTGCTGTTAGATTCGTCCAGAAATATAAAATGTTCTTTGATGGGAAACGTTAACCCAACGCTGTTTGGAATTGATTCATTGATATAAATTACATGAATTACTTTTAATATTCTTACACCACCCAGTGAACAGCTAGACGTCTTAGTCTGTTGTATGCATTTTTGTATGCATTAGTCTGTTGTATGCACCCTTAGTCTGTTGTATACATTTTAATATTCTTTTTTCATAGATATTGATCCGCATTCCCGTGTTGCAAGGGAGAAAACCGGAAAACTCTCAAGCACCCACCCTGACACACGTGTATGCATAAGTCAGAAGAACATCATTCATCTCCTTTTGTTTAACAGTAGCTGTAACCAAACCTAGAATTATTCCCTTTTGAGAAGCGCTATACTACTATTTACCACGATGAACTATTTGTAATATTTTATCTTTTTTGCGATATGATAATCAATATATCAGGATACTGATTTTCCAATATTTTTTTTATATAAATTGTTTCTAAGAAAGCTACCATCTCTTCCAAGCTAGTTTATTTCTTGCAATAAAATCTTTTGCGACAAAAAAATTTCATTTTGAATTTTTTTATATTTTAAAATAGCATAACTAATATACTTTACTATTTAATGATTTAAATTTAATCTAAAATAGTGTTAATAAGTTCAAGGGTGGTAATGTGGTACTTTTGAGAAAATTTTTAATCAGAAAAAGGGATATATGAAGTACTGTTTCACACAATTTCAATGACCAACAAAACAACTGTGTATTAACAATTGGCTATCAAAAATGTGATTACGAAGATTTTCATCGTAATCAAAATTGACAATCACAAAGATAAAAACTAATCCTTAATTTTGTAATAATTCATAGATAAATATCGAAATAAGAAAAATAAGAAATGGAGAAAATATTTAAAACTCAATACAAAATCAATAAAGTTATTAAACATAACAAAGTGAAGTTACTCGAAAAGTGTTTCTGATATACATTGTATAATTTATAAACCTATCCAAAGTTGTCAGAATATATTGATTGGAAAAATAGTCTTTAAGATTTTGTGAATACTTTATCTGCATTTGTAAGAGATCTATTTCTTTTATCATATATTTTGATGAGTGTGATTAACATTTTCATATTTAACTAAATGAAAAGTGTGTAAGAAATCAAATACCAGTAATTATCTTAAAAGGAAAAGGACTGAACTGGAATGTGATTCCAAAAATTATTGTAGTACTATTGATTTAGAATGTTAAAACTACAATTATTTTATTCATGAAAAAAGTATAAATAAATAAATATCTGAATTTCATAGGGAAATTCATTGTTATATGAATTTCATTGTGATTTTCTTATGAAATTTATGTAGTGAAAGCAGCTTAATGTGGAATCAAACTAAATATAATGAGAAAGTACGTTATATACACTTTTATACAGCATCTCATCGAACAGTTTATCCTACTCTAAATACAATAGCTGTGTTAATTGAATGACGTTTATTCTTGTAATTTATAGAAATCGTAAATCAATTAACTGATTACACCATGGGGGCATATTAAGGGTCGAAAACACAATGCAGAACAAAAGTTTCGCCAAAACAAAAAACAAAAAATGGCGATGAATAACATTCTCCATTCATTCTGCTTTCCCTCACAGAAGTGTAAAAAAAGGAAGAAAAAAAAATAATGAAGCTGAAATGGTGATTCGAATGATATGAACGTTATCGGAAGATAGAAAAAACCCCATTATTTTCCTATATATTTTATTTTTTAATCTCTAAAATAACTCTGAAGTCGAGTTTAAGAAGAAAGTATGAAGGAATGAAATTAATAAATCACTTCAAAAAAGTGGAGAAATACTTGGAAATTTTATTTGGTAGCTATCAGATATATAAAATCATATGAAGGTGATATCACACTTTTTAATTTAATTATTTTATAAGAGAGTGTAAACATCTTGTTGTAAATGACGCATTCCAATATGCGTGGAAAAAAACAACTTTATAAAATAATTTTTTTTATCAGAAATATATCGGACTTTCCCGTTTGCAATACATACATGACATTGCTTTTCATTGAATCGTATCTTCAAACATCAGAATATCAAGCAAAATATGAAGAAAACCTATGAATAACAAAATGTAAAATAACTTTTAATAATAAACAATAATAAAAACCGTTTTTTCATATATTAATAATTTTAATAAGAGGTTAATCAATTTCTGAAATGGGCTCACTTTTTTTCATGTTAAAAAGTAGTGTCCGAAAAGAACTAACTATTGTACTACTAAAAGAAAATAAGATTATTTTAGGGATATGGACTAATCAATGGTAGAATATCCCAAGGAATGTATACGTACTTGTCAACCATCCCTGTAAGAGTTAGTATTACACGAGACTTATTCAATGCATGTTTTCATTTTTGTTGTCAACTTTTTTGTAATATATGAATAAAATAATAGCTAAATCACCTAGCAAAACTTCGCTTTAAAATTCCTTTCTAAACTATAACATTAATAGGAGCAAATGAAGAAAAATAGCAAGCTTTAAACTTCTAGAAAAATCTAAAATCTGTGTTGAACGCTGACATACATTCGACGTGCTTCATGCGTTGCTAAAACCAACCATTCAAGATCTGTCACTCTTCCCATTTGTTCGTTAAAATCATCATGGTAATCAGCAAAAATACAAAAACAGCAAAATCTATGCATATTTTTTTTCAAAACGAGTGGAGAAAGCAGCTGTGTCTCTCATTACACAGGGTTCCTTTGTGGAGGAAAATGCTGAATTTGGGGAAAAATGTCCTTGCGAAGACATTTAAGCTGTTGCCTCCAAAATAAAAGAAAAATAATGTTTTGATCACATTAAACCTTTTATTTAGCAAAGATCTGAGCTAAATAGGAAAAAAATATTAAAATTTAAAAGCAAAAAAAAAGTTTCTTCAAGGGATATTTTAAAGTATAGTTACTTTTAAATTGGAATATATAATAAATATCTATATATTAATTTTAGTGTATATAGTGGCATTTTTACTATTTTTGTAATTTTGTTTTAAATTCTGGCGTTTATATATTCACTTAATGAAACTCATCACTAAAAATCAAATAAATTTGTTAATAAAAAACTACAAAAAAATGTCTTAAAAAATAAATGTGTAAATCAAATCATCAACAAAACTGGCATTTATAAAAATTACAAGAAGCCAACAAACAGGAGAGGTAATTTTAATTTTTTTAAATAGAGATATATTTCATTGTTTCGTTAAATGTTAAACACAAACATACATACACAAATGGGGAATAATTTAAATGCTTAATATACACTAGTTTATTCTGGTTGTCACTTTTAACATACGAAGTTGTCTAAAATGATCAAGTAAGCGGATTCACATTTTTAGTGACAGTCAAGCCGCTTTAAAAAATCTCAATTCTTTCGAAATCCAATCTAAAATGATTTTGGAATGTAGAAACCTTCTTACATAACTGGCAACTAGAAACAAGGTGATCCTAGTATGGGTGCCAGGGCACAAAGGTATCGAAGGTAATGAAAGGGCTGATGAACTTGCTAAACAAGGATCGTCTTTTGCTCCCCTCGGTGCAGAACCTTTTTGTGGGATCAATTTGAAGACCGCAAAAACCAATGTTCTTAGATGGGTAAAATGAAAGATGTATGAAGCTTGGCTCAACACTCCTGGTCAAACCCACGCTAAAAGTATGATCTGTGGATCATCAGCGAGGATTGCCTCTGAAATTCTAAGATGCTCTAGGCAGAAGATACGTGTAATCGTAGGCTTCATAACTGGGCACTACTATTTCAGAAAACACCTCCATAAAATGGGACTGTTTCAGCAAGACCTTATCTGCAGGAAATGCCATACGCAAGAGGAAACGTCCAAGCATATCATTTACGAATGCGAGGCTCTTGCCCTCCCTAGATTAACTTCTTTAGGCATTATCCATACTAGAGAATTACACCTAGACTCCATTAAAGGGTTATTGGACTTTATTAATAAAGTGGGTGATCTGAGCAACTGGAACTAGAAAACATTGGGTTTGGAGTTAATAATACAAAATGCTGATAAAAGCAGAGGTGCCCAATGACATACAAGCCCAACTCTAAGAAGAAGAAGAATATGATCAAAATCAACAGCTTAAAGTGGATTCTGAATCATTACAGACATCCTCAGTCGAGATGGGTGTCGAATCGATGAGCTGTTTAACCGAAAGTTATCTGCTAGGCTGCTGACACGTGTTACGCATTCGTGTTTATAAATTCTGATTATCAAACACTATAAAAGCGAAATTCGGCTTATACATGTGATTAACCTGGGGCAATATCGCAATTGCAGTGATGCTTTCACCTTCAGTGGCAAAACAATTTATGAGAATTGTCTTTTAATGTATGTAAACATGGTGCTATATTTGTTTCAAGCAGTTCTGCATTTTTTAATAAGATTGGGCTCGAATTCTTCTGTTGCTTAATCCTCTCTAAAACAATGCATCTATTTCAAATTATCTTTCTGTTTTGCTATTGTACTTTTTAGATTCTTAAAAAGCAATAGAGTTCCATTTTCTAGCCGCATATTCAGTCAGAAATGGGATGGTTTTGTTTCCGTTAAATATATATTTAGTAAAAATGAATGTAACTTTACTAATATCAAATCTATTTTATTTACATTTTTTCTTATTGTTTTTATCAAAATTTATTAGGTTTACATTGTGAAAAATGTCAGAACAAAGAAATTATCAAAAGAAAAATAGATGAAATTTTTTCAGTTTCACAGAAAGAGTGCTACATTCACGT
Source organism: Latrodectus hesperus (assembly GCA_037975125.1). Taxonomy (NCBI): domain Eukaryota; kingdom Metazoa; phylum Arthropoda; class Arachnida; order Araneae; family Theridiidae; genus Latrodectus; species Latrodectus hesperus. The sequence goes on along the minus strand of CM075854.1, from coordinate 111,159,899 downwards.
GTCTTAAAGGGAGGAAACTCTGAAAATATTTAAGCGCTCTTTCAACAAAAATTAGATGTTCATACAGAAGTCTGAATCGTTACATATACTAAGAGGGAAGTTTTGACACCACACACAGTGGATAGGCATTTATATATATTTAAACTAAACTCCATGGCACGAGAGCCCATGTGGGCCAAGGCCTACAGTGCCCATAACTGTTTTCATGACCGAGAGCCCTGGGGTGCGAAGCATATGTTTCAGTTAGGTGGTCAGCCTAACGTAAGACCCCCAGTGTTTTGTTCCCAAGCATTCTTGGTACTCAGTTAATCGACCCACTGAAGGGATAAAAGGCTGAGTCAACCTTGCCCAGCCCGAGGATCGAACCTTGGACCTGTGTCATGGGAGCATGAAACGCTGCCACTAAGCCACCTGGCTTCATATATATATATATATATATATATATATATATATATATATATATATATATATATATATATATATATATATATATATATATATATATATATATAATATATATATAGATAGATAGATAGATAGATAGATAGATAGATAGATAGCGGTGTAAGTGAGCCCCGATCACAGTACCTTAAGGTTAACGGATTTAAAATACTAGCCCATCATGAAGCGCCTCTTTATTTTGAACCACAGTGAGGTGACGAGGTCACACCAGAGCTGATACTCTCCCCTCCACATCTACGCTACACCAGTGGAAGAACTCCACGGATTAATGTGAACATGTTTCCAACCCACTGAGCTGCAGCAGCAATCCAGTGAAGGAAAATGTAGTCGCTCCTCCCAATCACTGCCAGCGGCAAATGATGCTTTAGGAAGCGCCGCGAAGCTATTGAGTCACTGGAGCTACTTTTACTACAAAGTGGGCCGTAATCATATCTCACGAAGGAGAAATGCAATGCAGATCATCCGTTGTTTTGCAGTGGTAGGGATCACACACGGAACAATCCACTCCTGTAGTGGGTGCTAGGGAATTTTCCAGGTTAACTTACTAAAGACAAGTGAGTATAATACACGATCCTTTAAAAGTTTTCTTCTTGGACAATAATATGACGCAGACGTTAAAAAAGGCCTACAAATGAATATTGACCCATTAGCTTTCATTACATGGTGTCAAAAGTATCGACAGTGATGTCTTTTAAATTTTTTTTGTCAAGAAATTTTTTTTCAATCAAAAATTTAATTTTACACTCAAGAATTCTTTCTATCTTGCTTAAACTACTTCTTAGTATAAAAAATCTTCTCAAGTAACATAAAAAAATTCAAATTAAAAGCGCATCAATAGCAGAATGACAAGTTGCAACAATATTTAATAAAGAAAAATGAAAAAATCACTATTTTGTATAGATGCCAAAACTACTAAAATATACAAATTAAATGTACGTTTGTTGTCTATGAGTATATATAAATTATGATAATGAAGTATGTATCCATTTTAGTATTCAGAGAATATACGTAAATTAACTGGAAAAAATATAAGATTTCTGAATTATGTATTATTATTTTTAGACTCGGATTTTAAATATTTTACTAATTTCGAGACTAAATAAAAAAAATACGTTATACTTTAATTAAAATTTTCATCAATAGATGATGAAATATTCAATGGCTTACCATTTATATTCTAGAAATAAATATAGTTTCACATTAATAGTATTTCTTTTTTGCTATAATTTAAATTTTTACAAACAAATCCTTCAATCTCTCAAGAATCTAGCTGAAATATCAGAGACTTTTATAAAATGTGGAAAATACTTATTAGTACAACAATACCCGATTATTCTCGAGAGCTACTGGTGCGCAGTCATCATCGCCAGCTGAAAAACGTTGCGAAAGCTGGCTTTTCCCCTATTTTTCTGAGAATTAGATGTGGTCCGCGGGAAAAAGAGGGTTCTTCAGGCTTGAAAGCGCGCGAACCATCAGTTCTTAGTCATTTGTTATTTAATTTCGCCCGATGGGTGAAAAAAAAATCAAGACTTCATTTTTCTCGCTGGGATAGCTTAAATATAAAAAATTTTCTTCAAGTGAAAAAAAAAAGTTTTTCAACCATTTTGATTTACTAATAATTCGCTTCATTTGCACCAATTCATTTTAAAAATAATTTTATTCCATATTAAAAATATGAAAAGCCTTGTTCGAAAAAGTGGCCTTCTCGTGTCCGAAAGATCGCTATTTCGAGAACTAACGCAGATGAAAATTGGCATGTGTTGAGAAGATCTAATACTAACATTTCTTATTGTTTTATGTACCTCGGTTGGTTTGATATGGAAATTTGGAGATTAGAATGAATGCCAACTCAGATGTTTACTTTTTCACATTTCCGTAGTTCAAAATAACGAGGCGGTTGACTCTCTCTCGATTTCAATTGAATTCTCTTTTTTTACCCGCGATGATCGAATAAAAAGAAGAAACGATGGATGCTTATTCGAATATTACAGTACTTGCTGTTACTAAGCTGAGAGAAACTTTACTTCCTTTATCCTTTAGAAAGCAGCTGCAAGCAATTATTATTTTTCTGACTTACTAATAAATTGGCAAGCTGCAATATTTCACATACCTTTTAAACTATTATTTTAATATATTAAAAAAATTGTAAATGACATAAGGAAAGGCTTTTGTTTAGGAATAAAATTTTTTCCTATCTGCTTCAAATTAACACTCAATGCATAGTTATGTAGACATCGTATATTTGAAACACATCGCATTATGTAGTAACCTTAATTTACTTTTTTAATTCTCATTTTACCAAACTGAACTCAACTAGAATCTTTGACAGCTTATTTCTTTATTTGTAGCAATTTTTACTGTTGGCGTATACAATTTCATTTTGGCAGATATCATGAATTACGGTTAATTTATGTAAAAAGCAAATGAGGAAAAAATGACTTTGAATCGAAATAAAAAAGTGTTAATTATAATATTCATGTTTGCGAATCCTGGTAAATTTTGGCAGAAAAATACAGCTTCAAAAATACTTGATATCTCATTTATATTTTTTATTTTATTTTTATTTATTTTTTAAAAATTTAAAAAAAAATTTAGTGTTATATTCTGTATTTTTCCCATTTACTACAACGATTTCTCCGTTTCAAATTTTTTCAGATTTCAAATTTAATTTATCAAAAATATAAACTCGTGCATTTAAGGGTTACATTTTACATCTCAAAATCAAAGCAATGTATTTCATACTTCTTTAATTAAAAAACCAATTTATTTTTTGCAGAAATTAGTAACAGTAATTCTTGCTTTCCTTGAGTGACGTTACATTTGGAATTCTTTGCATTTTATTCACAAAAGTACCCTAATTTAAATAATCTAAGATTTCTCTTTAAAAAAAATTTGCTTGGAAATATAGTAATATAGAACACATGTTAAAAAGAATCACGCATTTCAGTAATAATAATTCTAGAATTCTTAATAATAATAACTGGAATTCAATTTGGAATATTTAACATTTATACGAAATTTAATTAGTAATTGATCCATGATTTCTATCTAATTAGTAAACTATTTAAGGTATTTTATAGAAACATTTTTACAGTAAATTAGTCATATTAAAAACCTCGAATGGATTAATTATTATTGTTTTTATTCTACTTAATATGCGCTACACATCATTATATATTAAAGTTACATAATTATAAGGGGTTTATAAATTTTCTATTTCTATAAATGTTTAGTATTACAATTGAATGAGTGTGAGTTCATTCATTTAGATTTTTCAAACACAAAGGCCATCTTTGACGACAATATCTGTCAACAAAAAATAAGGAGTCGATGTCCTAATTATATATACAGAGAGTGAAAGCCTAAAAAGCAAAACACTCTAAAATATTTTTATTATTATTTTTTAGGCACAAACACAAAGTGATGTAAAACGAGTGTGTTTTTTTTTTTTTTTTTTTTTTTTTATGTCTTCCATGCCAACATTTTCTTCCGCCGATGCTCTGCTGTCGGCCTTGTAACTGGAGATTTGCTGAGATTGATAAAATTGTGTATGGAAAAGCTGTTGCGTTTTTCAGTTGGTCTGTGTTGTCATCCATTAATGTAATTCAGTATTATTTGCCGAGGAAAATTATGAATGACAATCGCGTAACTAGGACATGAAAAAAAGTGTTGAAAACGCTTATCATAAATATTACTCTATAGTCAAACTCAACTCATTTAAGTGCGCAACTCTTAGACGCAATAAACAAACCTTTTTTCTAGTGTCTTGTTTAAATAAAAAAAAATGTAAAAATATTGTCTAGTAGTACTCAAGGTTATATACACACTTGCTTACAAATTATAAAAACCATTCTCTAAAGCACTCAACATAAACAAGTGACTTAAAGAGCATTTTATATTTCTGAAGGAAACATTTTATGTATTTGAATGATACAAGCACATATATAAGAGATTAATGCGAAACTAAATAACATTTCAAAAAGCAAAATACATTTAAAATATATATTTTACTTTTTATTTATAATCAATTCATATATGAAAGGTATTTATTGAAGAATAAATTTTGGAGTCATGTTAAAACACTTCAATTTATAAGTCCTCGAATGATGGGAATCTTTTTAAAATATTCAGTTCTTCAAATTTCAACTCTAGCATTTTTTAGTTTGAATCTTTACAATTTTCAAAAAAAATTAAAATCTTTAGAATTTGTAACTCGAAATTTTAGAAAGGTTATTAAATAGTTTGGAATTTTTTTTTTTTTTTGTATTACAATGCGTCGCAGTGACCCTTTATTTTCAGAATGTTATCTTAAGAGACAACATACTGAGGATGTTAAAACTCCATATTTCAAGTAATCCAATGATTTATCTTTGCAAACATACACTGCTGAATGATTTGTCAGATAATTACAGTGAATAAGAAAAATTGACAAACTAAACAATAAGATATAAAAATGAAAATAATAACTAAAAAAAAATTTAAAAAAAACTTTCGTAAAAGTTAGACTGGACACACACACACACAAGTGAACAATGAGATTACAATAACTTCAGACATCAGTAAAGATCTCAAACATTAGGAAGATAGTAATACTGAAAAATAAAATAAAGCTTCAGAAGTATTCAAAAAACTTGCTTGAGACAGCAACACAGCGATGGTATGCTTAACTATTTGTGGAC